>OX637641.1:7387908-7488438 GCA_951802225.1 Euspilapteryx auroguttella | reverse complement strand
AAAAGAAAGCCCATGTTATGTGTTATCTTATGAGACCTGTTGTGTGTTATGTGATGTGATGCAACACGGCTCGGCAGCCACGGCGGCGGCGGGCGCGCTGCTGCTGGCGCGGGGCGGCGGCGGCGCGGCGGCGGCGGCGCAGCGAGCGCTGAGCGCTCTCTCCGCTGCGGCAGCGCAGTTGCACCAGACGCCGCATACGGATAACACGCAAACATAAATAACCAATAAAAATATATTATTAAATAAAAACGTGTCCGTTCGGATCAGGCCCGTGCCCGAACAGCCGGCACCGGTCAAGTGAGAGTGCATGAAAGTGAGACCGGGCGGAGCATGCGCGTGCGCTGAGCTTTTCACTTTCTACGTGACGCAAACACTACGGTACAGCGCAAGGTGAGCACCAACAGCAACGTCATTACTTATTTACTTTCAGCGCGAAAATTATTGGGTTGTTCCTGTTTCGACCCACGGACTTTCTACCCACGATTATTTTTTCCGTTTTCAACCCATTTGTATGCCTGTTTCAACCCACAATCAACCTAACATAAAATAATCATTATTTTTGTCCATTTTCTACCCATTCAAAGTACTGTTTCAACCCGCTGTGCAATTCCTAATTTTGGAGAGTTTGCAAAACATGATCAAAATCATACTAATGTTAACTGCGATAGGTTTGTTTCACTTCACAAAACACTTACCTACTCGTACTAACCAAAATTTTGTGAAATTTCATAGTACGAAAGTAATTAAACATATCTGCGGTTTTCTGTGTTTTATTTTTAACTTAATTTTTTTGTTATATTTTTACCAAAAACAAAATCACTTTAATGCTAAAGGGGATACCGAAAATCTGAAAGAATTAAAGATTATTTTTTTTTAAATAGTCGAAAACAAAAGAATTCTCGGACTTCTTTGGCTTACCTTACATATATAATATCTATTTTTTGACAACCTTACATATTACTTAAATGTATTTAATAGGTAGGTACTTATAGTGGGTCGAAACAATAATGACCATTTGTTGTGGGTTGAAACAAGAAAAAAAGGTGCGTGGGTAGAAAGACCGGGGGTCGAAACAGTAACAACCCAAATTATTTTCAAAGCTTTTGCGAGATGTTTTTAAAGTACCTAC
Organism: Euspilapteryx auroguttella; assembly: GCA_951802225.1. NCBI lineage: Eukaryota > Metazoa > Arthropoda > Insecta > Lepidoptera > Gracillariidae > Euspilapteryx > Euspilapteryx auroguttella. The sequence goes on along the minus strand of OX637641.1, from coordinate 7,487,309 downwards.
ACACATACATACAACCAACTATACGATCTTTACCAACTAACATATATTATGTATGCCTTAGCGAATCCCTTATGTTTTGCTATATTGATTGTCGTCAAATGTAGAGCCTCAATTCTAATTTATTTCGTTATTATGTTGGAACGTTTAAGGTTTTGTGGGTTTTAATTTTCGTTTCTAAATTAGTTAATGTTAGGATGTTATGGAGGCTTCTTAACATTTTCTTGTCTAAATCACCGCGGTGCCTCTAGAGACGAAAGTCCACGATCTGTGGGTTGTTGCCAGTGATGACTTACGGGAACTATGGGACTTTGCCCTTCGTGATCGAATCAGAAATTATGACATCCGAACAAAAACTTAGCCTAGATAAAAATAAAAAATGTGGCAATGGGGCAAGCCTAAAAGTTCTCCAGTGGCGAACACAAAAGGTGATCAGAGAATAACCGGCTTACATAAAATGCAGTATAGCGATCTCTATGTCCAGCAAGGGACATCTTTCGGCTCAGGCTCAGGAATACTTACTCTGTGCCGCTTTGAAAATGGTTCATGTAGTTAATGGACCTGGCCAGGGTAACTTGCAATAATTAAACATGATGAGTATTTTTAAAGAGACAATTGTTGTTCTAGCAAAAATCATAATTATGTTGTACAATTACATAAACGAATATTCATTGATGATGCTCACCTCTGGTCACAGAGCGGGCTCGCGTCACGTGACGCAACCACTTTCACCTGCACCCAAATATGACGATCGAACGAATCTGATATTGTAATTATTATGGAATGCGGCGCTCGGCGGCGGTCAGCGCGTTCTCTTATTTTGAATCGATTCTGTTTCCTTTGCTATTTCGTAATATGGCATTATCATGTTGAAGAGTGCTTATGAACCTACTTACTTCCGTTTTAGCGTGCAATTTATGAATTGCAATTTAATGTAAAAGTTTGAGTCTATTACGCACGCACGGCGCGCAAATTGTGTTAAGTAGGAAACTACCTACTTAATAAAAAATAAAACAAAGTAAGTAAGTAGCATAGGTCAATATCTCAAATAAATTCACAGGTGCTCGAACCCCTTTTGCTGATAGAACAAAAATTCACGCCTTGCCAAAAATACGTTATTTGCCTTACTTATTTAGTTAAGTTTAGTGAAAACATTTTATTTATATATTATTTCATTTCTCTTCGTTTACACTTCTTAACAAAAAATACTTTCCTAGTAAAATAAAATATCGAAACTGTTTAGTCACTGTGTGAAGTCTGAGAAATCCATTTTATTTGACAATTGCCAAAATGAATCACACAATCTCTACCAGTAGCAGCATCTACCTCCCTACCTATTAAATACTTATTTACTTTTTTGAAGCAGGCCAAATAATTTATAACAAAAACAAATGCGTATGTGACCCAATTTTAAAACGGATTCTGTAATGTATCCTCACGCACGCCTCGCATACAAAAAATATAAATGCAGCAGTGAAAATAACTAGGTTCGTGCAATGAAAGTAATAAGCAGCTGCTGTAAGTTAATTTTTTTAGATTACTTTATAACTGCATTGTGCTACCTTCGTTAGTAACACGGGATTTTCTAAAAGATAGTTAGTCATTTCCGTGTGAAAAAATGTGGATAGAATGCACTTGCAGACACTTTCCAGCGTCTGCCTCACAATTGGCTTGAAACTGTGCGAAATAAGCCACGGAAATCAAACGCACCCATAATATGTACTCAACTTAAAAGTACGATTGAATGGGATTTCCATGTTAACTAAAATATCCTTAACTTTTAAACGAAAACTTATAATTTAGTTTTCCTATTTGTTTCACTTTCATAGTATTGATTGCTATCAACTCGACAATTCGATACCATTTCTAGATTTCGAAAGTACCTAGTTATTGAAATTAGAGCAGCTTATTTTCACGCTAAAATGTGATTGGGAAAATCGTAAAAACATTAAAGCAAGTAGGTACTTCAGTAATGACATTCATCGCACACTTTGCCGACCATTACTATAACGTAACAGGTGTTCAGAAACACACTTTAAACTTTCTTCAATATACATAGTATAAAATGAAGTCGCTTCCCGCGTCTGTCCCTATGTATGCTTAAATCTTGAAAAATACGCAACGGATTTTGAAGCGGTTTCTTTTAATAGATAGAGTGATTGAAGAGGAAGGTTTTTATGTATAATACATGCACAAAATAGTAATAGGTTAGGCGGTAGGAAGTTCGCCGGGTCGACTAGTACATGTTAAAAGTAATTAAACAGTTTAATTAAATATTAAAAGAAAGGAAGATATAAGAAAATATACGTTACATTTGTACAAATGTTCGGAAACACAAACAACGCACAACCCGCCCAATATTTAGAAAGAAAACGCTAGCAGTGCCGTGGCAGGCTATCATTACTGATAATTATTTCAGTTGTTTAATTACTATTGCATACACCTCAGGAATCCGTCATGTTTGATTTTGAAATATAAGTAATTTTATAGAAGGCATATTACCAAAGTGGAGATTTTTCGGCTGAAATGATGATGATGAAATCATTGTGTTACTCTAATGATGCTATCAGATATAACAAATTATTATTATAATTTATAATTCTTTATGGGCATCACGCACGGTCGCGTCGAGGTGCACGACACGCACGGCTTCCGCCGGCCACGAGCGACGCGTGCATTTCCCACAGTTTCCCCCGCAATTATCAAGACGGTATAGCAACATTGCACAATTACAGATCGGCGTTTGTTCTTGCCGCCCGATTACCGATCCGGCTCATTAACTTATCTGCGAAATACCATTCTGTAAAAGTGTCCGGAAGCGAGTCACTAAACCTAATTCGATTACATTTCAAGAGTGCGGCTATTTAAACTTTTATACTTAGTTTCATGTTAGTTCAAGTTGCATGGAGATCAAACCATATAAAGTAGCACAAAACGATATGCGTTATTAGCTAGTCCTCTGTTTACAACTGGATTTTTAGCCAAATAAGCATGCTTGATTAAATTGTAGACACAATATACGATAATAACAACAACATAACTCTTGATTTGGGCATAAACTATTCAGTTGGTAACTGCTGCATACAAATGCAAACTATAAAGGATTACTGACAACCTTAGAGCTGGGATTCAAAAAAAAAGTCTAGCTAGCCTGTCTATAGAGAGCTTGCGAGCTGCGACGACGAAGCGTGCATGCGGCGCGGCGCGAACGCAACCAGCGTAGCGTTTTCCTTTATGACTTTCTCTCGAATTAACGATCCGTTTTACCCTATTTAACATTTACCTAACTAAAATTTTAAATGTAGCTTAAAATATTTTTTCCGATCGGTATTTATTTTTCTTTTTATTTCTTTGTTACAGATGTCTTCTGCAATCCATAGAAGTCTAAGCATAATAGCGTGCGTGACTTGCGTAGTGATGATGGTGTCGTCTGCAGCAGTCCACGAGCACAACGTCACCACCGTGAAGACGCTGCGCACTACCCTTTTACCGGCCAGAACAACGCGAACTGAACTAAAGGTGTCTCGGAGCCTGAATCCGCACGACACTACTACGCTCAATGTGCGGACTAAGCAGGGCCATATGACACAGCTCATCGTCAAAAAAAAAGATAAAACCACAACGATAATGCCCAGTCCGAGCAGCACAACTTTGCCTCCGCGCGCAAACACAACTATGCACGAGGCACTCGCCAACAAGACCAGCGACGCTCGAGACCAGAGAAAGCTCGGCTTCAGTGCTGACAGTTCTAACAGTGATTTGGCAGGAGTTGACTACTACCTCAGCGATCGCACGCGGGACGAGGCGGCCAGCAGTGGCGGCGGCGTGCAAACCGAGTATGGGAATTGGTCCCCCGTATCTGCATACCCAGAAGCGCACGTCCAAGAGGATGGGGGTCGTGCACCTGCAGACCCAGAAACCTCGGGATATTACCCGACCTACGACAACGACAAACGAACCGAAAACAAAAAAGTCTACATAACTTCTACAAGCTTTATGGACTACGGAGAGCCTATTAAAAGCTACAGATTTGACCCTCATAATCCTGTAATTAAAAACGATCGAAACCCTGTATACATCGAAGTAGTGAGCACAAAGGTGTCTGATAACGAAGGTAAAGCGATCAAGGTTCCCGAGCCGGTCTTTGTAAGCTCAGATCCAATGTTCGTCAAGAAAACCATAGAAAAAGTTAACAAACGCGGAAGGTCAATACTCACTTTAGGTGAAGAAGGAATACCTGAGATAGAAGGGATCAGGGTTCCAGACGACGAGTCGGATAAAAAGACATGGCGCAACGCTAGAGTTGTAAACGGTGAACTTTTGCCGTATCCTGAGGGCTACACCCCGCCGCGAGCGATGCCGGAAGTGGACGTGTACCCCGACGTAGCGGAGGAACCCAAGCAGAGCTTCGGCCCATTTACAAAGGAAGACAACTTCGAACCTATAGATGGTCCTTTTACCAGATTCGATAACCTCCAACTGGAACCGCTCAAAAGCCAAGGCCCGTACATGACAAGCGATAACCCTGACTACGCATATAAACAACTGAAGGATAATTACTATTTGAAATCCAACTACGGTCCGTTTACAAAAGCTGACAATTCTAAAGTTGCGAACTCGAAACTGATTGAATATATTAAGCAGATAAACGATCAAGAAGCTAAGCGAGACTACTTTAGCGGGCGAAGCTCGCGTGCTTACGACGCAGAGCTAGCCGAGAGCCAAATCCAGCGTCGAATGCTGCAACATACAGGCGAAAGTAACTTCCCCAACTCAGCACTATACACATCACGAGGTCAGGTCGGTGCGGCCAACGCTGGTGTGCTTAACGAAGCCTCCCGCAGTCCTGTCATGCACTACGCGCACCCAGATCTAGGCGTGCAGCCTGCACGTCCGGCGCCGAAGTCTAGTGCTCACCACACGCAGGGCCCCAAAAGCGCCCACCCCTATCCTATGGAACCGGTTAACGGGTTTATCCAGCGCTCACAAAGCCCCAGCAGTGCCGTAAACCGTTATTACGAGGACGAATACAAAAAGTTTTCCTATTATCAAAATGAACAGCCACAACAAAGGTACCCGTACAGCTATGGATATGTAAAGCTAGTACCAGAGCCTTCGTTGTGGAAGAAGTTTACGGACACTATGAAAGATACGATTCAAAGCGCCAGCGAGACGGTGCAGTTGCTTACGAGACCTATAATTGATCCTATTTCCAGAGTGACAGACCCGTTAGTCGAGGCCACGCACAAGATAACTCACAATCTGGGTTTATATCCCTCCAACTCTATTAATAGCCAGCGTTACGCGCAAGATAAGATCGGTGTAGCTGCGGTAAGTTCAGCTGGAGCGCCCGCCGTGTTACCGGCGCTGGGACTTATGGCAGGTGGAGCAGCACTCGGGCTGGGCGCCGTGGCCATGGGTCGTCTGCTAGACGTCGACCTTATGCGTAGCGCCGGCCTCAAGGACCAATTTGTAGAGGATGATTTAGAAAAGGAGCATAAACGGTCGTTTATATTCGCACCATACGACATCGATCGCAAGTTAATTGGCCGACAGGAAATATACGACGACAACTATAAGATGCCGAGTGAGAACATGTATGTAGTGATGCCGGCGGAGGAAGCACGCTCTCGCGCTGGACGCGCGCGTCGCTCTCTGCTGGAAGACGTGGACGAAGAGCTGCAGCACCTGGACGGGCGGCCGGGCGCCTCGCCGCTCACGGCCGCCACCATGAACCTGGTGCGCCAGACCGACTGGCGCGACTCCCAGTGCGCTAAGTTCACCTTTTGCAAAGTGCTAACTTCACAGCCCTCTGATTCACTCTATGCCATGGAAAAGAAGATGGAGTCACTACTCACCATGTAAGTACCTAATGTAGATGCCTACATACCCACCCTAGTCAACTTTATACGTGGAATATGCCCTAAAGACGGTGGTATTATAATAAAAATCGATTGTATATCGTACATCTTACTTCAGTACGATTGGCTAAAGTATACACATTGTAGAATGTCCGCAGACTACTGACTTACATACGTTTTGTAATTTCATTAAACATTAGCTTAAATGTACTAGATTTTTTCTTACCGGGTGAAAGCGATAACTCCCCAGCGTAGTAGCAAAATATAGACGCTCGTCAGAGAGCCGTGCGATTAATAATAATAAATTGATAGGTACAACTTTTCATAATTTTATGCAAGATTTCCTGAGCGTGCGTGACTACGAGAATTCTCCTGATCGTTTGTTGCATGAATGACTCGTGTAGGTAGAGTATATAATGTATGTAAAAGCACGTGTATTACTTTCGTTCATTTCTAGATCTGTGGTGTAACAGGTAAATAGGTTCGATAGACTTCCTGTCCTATTCGAAAGCTCGGTGGCAGCTGACGGCAGCTCAGTCAGTCTGAAAACCTTGTGAAAACACTAGATCTGACTGTCAAGGAGGAAGAAGCTCAGTGCGGACCGGCGTGGACTAAGCTAAGGGTGGACTTAAAACAATTTCCCTTCGTAACTTTTTTCACCATCCAGTCTGGTTAAGCAACCCAAGCTTCTAAATTTGAAGGCCGAGAAGTTAAGCTAAGCTAACTACGGCAAAAGGTGCGAGACATATTTAGGGCAAGGTCCATCCCGTTCACATTCGTGTGAGCTAGTCGTACCGTTGGCAATACGTAAGCGTTGTCTTGTCACTATCGTACTTTAGGCTGAATTCTATAGTAAAACGGGAAACGAACGGAGATATTGAAAATAATTTTATACTAAGTTTGAAAAACCTATTCGATACCGCTTTTCGCAAATCGCGAGTAGGCCGAGTTCGATCTGTTAACGTTTTTAAGAGATCATGTAAAGTAGATAATCGTTAAACTAGAAACTGCGCTGAGCGGGCGCTTGCGTCACAAGTACGCGTCGCAGATTCAAAAGCAAGTCCCACGCATTCCTTCTGTATTTAAAAATATTTTTATATGAGCTAGTGCCTACTTAATGTCTCAACGACTTTTATAGTCTCTACACGAGAAGTGTTGTGAAGTGTTGCGCAACCAGAACCTTACTGCCGAGTGGTATAGAATAGACTGCGCGGCGCTTAGGAGTTGCGCAACACTATACAGCTATACATAATAAATCGTGTCCGGTGAAAGTGCCTAGGACTCCTCTCAGAAAATTCGCCTTAGCGCGCCTACCTAGCACTCTTCGCCTCAACCTCAAGTCGTTGTTTACGCCCAAACAAGCGGACGAAACGCTGTATTTTTTACAATATCACAATTCACTTATATTCCTTTCATCCCCCTCGTGGCCACTCTTGTAACCTCGTGACGCTCGAGTAACCATTGAGCACCCCAGTTTACCTACTATTATAAGTAAGTATACTGTTTGTTTATTACAGGATATCCCGGGGCGGAAGCGCCAGCGCGGCAGTCGTCGCTCACCAGCTGGGCGACGTGATGGCGGCCAGCCGCGACCACGACTGCAGCCGGTTCTTCTGCGCGCAGCACTGACCTATAGGACCACCCCTACAGTCTAACAGAACACACAAGAGCTATTCATTCACATTTGAACATCTGTGATCAGAATAGTTGTGTCATTATGTGTTTACGCTTTGATATAATTAGGTGAACAGAGCCATAAAATAAATAGTACATACATTCGGTCGAGGCCAGGAAAGTAGGCTGTTGCCTGACGCGTAGAGTTTGATAATTACGAGTTTAATAGCTAATTTACGCAGAGAGAATTTTTTTCCCTGTATACTTAGTGCTTTTCTCAAATATGCAGTTAGAGTTTATGGAACGGACTCTAAATTTCTATTTTAATAATATTTAATGATGATAACCAAATATTGATATTGTCAATGCTTGTTTTGTTTGAGAAAAGACAATTGCCGAACGAAGTGCTAAAGAGAAAGAAATGAATGCATTGTTTTGCATGCATTTACCTACGATGTATTCGTATATACCCAGTGTTTTATACGAAAATTATTGCGAATATTTTAAAGGCCTTTCTTAGAAGGAAAAGCCTGCTAGCGACACAGCTCGCCTCTTCGCAGGGTGCTGGCGAAGACAACGCAACGGAGCGCACTTATTGAAACATCGCATTTCCTGGTGAAATGTTCCACGTGATTTCGTTAAGAAATTGTTGTTTAATATTCGTTTATGAATTATTTAGTACGTCTAGCCTTAAGTCAAGCCAGTCCCGTCAGACGCGTGACGGGCCGGCCCGGCCTGCGCCCGCACGGGCCATAGCTGGCCTCGCCGCCCGACAGCCGTCCCGTCCCGTCACACTGCGCCTAACGAGACGACTGTCATTGTTTTGATTTTTATTATTTTATATAGTTTGTTACCAAAAATATTTATTATATTTTAAATCTTTATCTAGATGTATACTTCTACTAATAATCTATCTACTTAATAAGCGAATTTATTCATTTATTTAAAGCTAATTTTACGTTGTAGCAGAGTAAGCCCAATCACGCGAAAAACTGACTTACCACGATAGACTAGGAAATTTCGAGTCTTAAGACCTCAGCTTAAGACGAACTGAAGACTATTTGACAGCTGTCTAAGACAAAGGCCCTGCGCACATCTGGCTAGACGCGACGAAGATATTGAAAAGGTAATATCTCTCGGTATCTTCGCCTCACTCACCGCGCCAATGTGAACTGGGTCTATTTGTTTGTTCTTTATCAATATAAAATAAGTACAATTAATAGTCTCAAACAGATGTCCAAAATTATAGTATCGAAGAACCGACATGTTGTACAGATCGTAATAACTAGTTTTTCGCATAAGCATCTTATTATAATGTTCTGCGGCGAGCCACAAAGTTTACACTGCGCGCTAGGTTTAAGTATTTATTTAATAAATTATTCCCTAAGGCAGTAAGTTGTAAATATGCTTGTAGACAATTTAATGTAAATTATTTATTTATTACAATAAAATAAAATAATTAATTTTAACAGTTTTATTCATGGCAATAAATTAAGTAAGTAAGTGTGAAATTTATAATTCAAAGTTATATATAACTCGCGCATATAAAAATATTATAAAACCATGACAGCCTCATGCGGACTCGCTAAGAATAGTTTATGTCTGAACAAGATAACATGATGTTAATCATGATTTTATAAATCTTTTCTTTATGTGCGCGGCTTATAATTATTAGCAATAAGTTAGGTGTTCTTATCGCCGCCACCTGCAACAATGAACATTTTGTGACATAATATCTCAACTTGTTTCACCTACTTGTCACAGTGAAGCCTCGGCTGAGGTCCAGCACATATCTAATTTTAGGAACAAGATTGATTTGAGAGCAATAGCGTCGCACATAAGGGCTCAAACAGACGAGCGACGATTTGTGGGCAACGACCGCACGACAGGCGCGCGACGGCCCCGCGACTGCCACGCGCTGCTTCTAGTTCCAGTTTTGGCCAACGTATCAATCAGAAAAGTTTGTGGTAGAGTCCGCAGATCAGATTGTATACTGCTAATTGGTTTATAATTTGACCGCGCAGACGTATTACGCACACACTCTCGGTAGTGTACCTGCAGCAGCGCCGGCGTCAGGCGGCGGGGAGGGCTCGCCGGCCGCGTTGCACTCGCTACACGGCTGCAGCTCTTCCTCGCACTTGTATAACTGTAGAATATAACACCAGTGGTAACTCTCGGTATGGCGCGAAATTCAATTTTTTTGGCGTTTTTTATTTATTATGACGAAAGTATTCATTCTTAATAAAGTTTTAATGAATTCGCGTATGTAAAAAACCATCTCCCACATTGTGATACAACGTTTTTGGAAGACAGACCTACTGATTTTGTGTCTTAGTCTTAGGTCATAACTTGATTTTTGGCCTTTATGTCCTCAGACACAAAATCAGTAGGTCTGTCTTTCAAAAACGTTGTATCACAATGTGGAAGATGTTTTTTTACATACGCGAAAACATTCAAACTTTATTGAAAATGAATAATTTGGCCAGAATAATTAAAAACGCGAAAAATTTTGAATTTCGCACCATACCAAGAGTTACCGCCTTAACTCTTCCACCTCCACCGCGATTTCAAAAAACACAACGCGCCACGCCACCATACAAAGATTTCGTTCGCCGCGCAAGGCCGACAGTGCGGCGTCCCGTGGCGCTGCGCGAGCTGTAAAAATCACCTTAAAATCTACCGATTTTGGCAGAAAAAATGGACTTGTTTACGCAGAATTTTTTTTATTCAACAACCAAATGCTATACTTTAGTTTATTTATTGGCTGACTAAAGTAACAGTTTTTAAATGTAGCTGCCAATTTATTTCTTATTTTAAGAACTAAAAAAGGTTTGGTGTATTTTATCAGAAAAAGAGGTTTCGAATATTATATTTAATTGTTTTGCAACTTAATGATCTCACAATTTGTTAAAGGTCTAGTCAGGTAGTCAGGACCCATATCATGATTAGGATAAGTCCTTAATATTTCACAAAATTTTGTCTCTGAGGACATAAAAATAAAACAGTTATTGCCGTTTCGAACACGCAACCAAGTTCTGGAATAAAAATGATTATTATGTTATTATATTATTATTATAATCTTACGATTATGTCGATATTTGTCAACGCTGAATGGTGAAAACCAGAAATTTTTCGAAGCATAATTAAGGCAGAGTCCGACTCTGTAGGCGAGAGAACGACTAACTATCAGCGATTTTCTCGCTCAAGACAGGAACAACATAAACATTCTGTGTAAAGGAAAGTAATGCATGTATTAATAGTTGCTCTCTGACTGTTCACACTGCCGCCGGCTACGACTAGCTTTTAAGAAAAAGAGCTCGTTCAGCGATGCTCGCTCGCACTGACCGCAGCGACAACGGGCGAGTGGCGCGAGAAATCGCTCGTTGCCCGGCGAAAAAACTATCCAAACTAAACAGTCGCCTTCCACTGATCGTCAACTCGTTTATAGTTTCTAGTTCTACTCGTTTCTCGTTCATCGTCGGCGGCGCACCACTGCCTTAAGAAATAATGAAGGTTGGATGGTGGGTAAACGAAACAAGGATAATGGCGCGGACATAGAGATCTAGACTTATGGACGGTTTGGAGAAGTTAGGCTATTGCCTTTCACAATGAAAATAAGAATGAGTTTTTTTTTTGACATGTGATAAGTATACATTGCGGGTTTACAGCTGAATCTCTTGTGTAGGTAGACAAAATTCAGTAGATTCACCTATATACCCGCAATTTATACATATCTTATGTCAAAATGATTCACATTATAATTTTCATTTTGAACGGCAATAGATCCCCTGGCTTTTAGGTCAAAGCAAAGTGCAATTTGTCGAAATTTGTGGAAGTAAGAAACAGGTTCGAAGCATTAATGTTTTTTTTAGTAAAAACAATAATAACAGTTAACAAAGTGAAGAAAAAATCTAGTATCAAGTCCAACACGCTCAGTGAAAATGTTTACATTTGACCTGATATGTGGATGCTCATGACTCCACTTTGGCGTTTCGAGGTCAACATCTTTATAATTCTTCAGCATTTTCAATAAAAATATTATTTTGCTGTTCGCTATTTAATGATTCTTCTATAAAATTTCATCTTCATTCAATGATTCATCAAATCTGATGAATCATTCCAGATTCAGGTTCCGATAAATGACGAGTTGCAACCACTAAGCCCGTAAATTCATTTTCAGTAAACTCATCGTCCATATCTGTTTATAGCAAAATGCAATTTACATACCAAATTTAAGAAGTATGTAAAAGGATTTATAGGATTCTCTGAATTAAGATCTAGTGATTCAATTAGCAAATATGGATTGAACACATAGTCTAGATTTAATATGGCAAACAGTTGTAAACAGGAAACGTTATCCTGATAAATAAATGAAAAATTGAATTCTGTAGTATACACACTTAAAATGATGTCCATTTAAGTACTAGGTACTAGTTTCTTATGTACTAGAAAGTACTTACAGTTTATTGCGATAACATCTCTGTTGATAACATGTTTTGAAAAGGGATTCAAAGAACTTAATTTGTCTGTTTTTATAGCCAGATCACATCAAATGAGGGTTCAGAGTACCAGTTTCATTTCCCATATCAATCGTAGTGCCAGTGTTCATTGTCAGATCAGTCTTAGGAGGGTTCGTAGTTCGTAGTGCTAGTATCCTTATCTAGGTCATTTGATTCAAATCGGAGTAACGGGATTTACAACCAGGTCACAAATTTCACAGAAATACAAACAAGAGATGAGATACGCCGCAGTACCTAACGATTAGACCAAGGCTAACCTGCCGTTGCATTTACTACATAAAACTAACCTAAACCAACATTTTTTTTTATAAGTATTTATGCTCTCGGAGGCAATATTTACGTGTACACTTTTTCTAAGAAGGATTAATCTGCTAAAACCAAAAAAAAAATTGTCGACACATTTCTTTATTTTTGAAAACAATAGGCAATGAACCGACGCTGTGCATTTTTATGATCGAAAGACAAAAGAATAGCGAGCGGCGACCACTCAAAAAATATCCTAATCTTATGTTAAAAACAATGAAACGCACAGCTGCAAAGATTATGTATTGTGTGATTTTCGGAATATTTTTGAAATGTTTCTTTATAATTAACCGACACATTAAATTAAATAAAACAAAAAATGTTTCGTTTGAACTTAAAAGCACCGATAAATTACCGCCTTATCTTTATTTCATTGAATACAAAATTGGTGATATGAAGCTTGTTCAAATCTACGGTCACCGTTATAATTACAAAAAGTCGAAACCGCTTACCACTTCAATCCTAAAAGCGGCGTTAACTGCTTGCTTACAAGTCACATTTTCCCTTGCACTTGGACAAAGTAGCACGCGCGAACCGAAAAATACACTTCCTCGAGCGCCATCGGGCGCAACGTATGTGCCCTGTTCCAAAATATACTAAATCACGACATAAAAATTTCAAAAAATTACAACGTATAGTTCTATTAAAATTATTAAATTATGCATTTAAATAAAAAAAATTGAGTAAATAGAATTAACTTTATCTCAAGTTGAACTTCAATGGCTATTTTTATATAATAAATGTATGAAAAAAGTATAAAGCGTGAATAAGATCCTTTTAATCAAATCCTTGAGTGTCTTTTTTCAGTACAAATAATATTGTAATATCCTATTTAGTATGGTTTTTATTGAAAATAGTGCGAGCGCCAGCCGGCGTCCTCGGCGCCTGGGGATATGTTTTTAACGGACGCATACGTTGCGCCCGTGGCGCTGAATGGGTTAATGTAGAGGTGAGAATAACTGCTATTTTTCAATCGCATGCGATCGCTGTTATGCTATTTTCGAACAACTGCGATTTTAAAATGCGATATGCGATCGGCAACGAAAATGCGATCGGCAACGAAAATGCGATTGACAACGAAAATGCGATCGGCAACGAAAATGCGATTGACAACGAAAACGCAGAAAATAACTAGACATGCAAGTTTGCTTTAATATTAATGTTAGTATGGATATTTTTATCGAAGTGCAGCAATTATAGATATTACAAAACCTTATACAATTTTTTTTCAGGAAAATGTATTTAAAGTACATTTCATATTAATTCGATAGGAGTGAGATCGCAATGCTTCAATGCGTTTCGTTGCTTTGCTAATGACAAGCTGTCACATGCGATCGCGTTTTCGTTGCTGACGGCAACGAGAACGAGATCGTTGCCGACGGCAACGAAAACGCGATCGCATTATACATTCGTTGTAAATAGCAATGCGATTCGTTGCCATGAAATAACGAGTTTTTTTAAATGCGATTGTAAATAACGACCACTTAATAGTATTGCTCACGTGGTACCGCCTATTTTAACAACCAACCATGCAAACATTTTGGAAACTGTTTACATTTAAAAGCAATACGCTAAGTAAAGCAATACGCCAAGTAAAGCAATACGCAAGCGCTAGCTAAGTCTGTGCGCGATTGGGGGCGCCACTGTGTACGTACTTCACGTAAGTCACCCGCCATTAAAAATGAATTGTTATTTGACTTAGAGTCTGCTAATTGGTTTAAAGTTTGACTGCGCGCACTCTTAGCTTAAACTTTATATTTATTGACACGTATTCAGTCGGGTCGGCTTGTCGGCTAGAAGCTAGAACAAAGTAAGTACTGACGCGGCCATCGTCGCCGGCGCCGGCGTACTGGCGCGTGGGCCGCGCGGCGCCCGGCAGAGGGCGCGCCGGCTCGCGGCTCACGGCTGCCAGCAGTGTGTGCGAGCCTCCCACCCAGCGGTGGCACGCGTGAGCCCTGTATACGACAATATAACAATCAAATAACTACTACTAGACGCTAGCGTTTTCATTGTAAATTGAATCACAAGGAAGCAATGTAATATTATTTTTACGGCGAGGACACTTTTTTGAATCCAGATCAAAGAAAGGGATTCTACAAAAGGTGTGATGAAAATAGCAGTTAGTGACCTATCCTCGGGCAGAGGCACGGGCTCCCAGGCGCAGATAGCGTCGGGCGGCGGCGGCGGCGGCGGCGGCGGCGGACGCAACGCGGGCAGCCGCGGCGGCGCGCCGTACACGCCGTCAACCAGCTCCATGTGCGCCGGCGTCTGGCACGCGCCGCACGCCGCGTCACGCGCCATTTGCCGCGTCAGCATGGCCGCCTGATTCATTCAAAAGTCAATAGATAAATAGATACACACTTTGTTACATCGATCAAAATAATACTTATACTTAGTTACTATTTTTTTTAAATTAATACATTGATTGCAATGGGCAGCCTTATCGCTACATACCTACTCCTAGGCCCCATTTAATATAACTTACAAGTCCACAATTGTGAAAAAAAAGCTACATATATTTGTAAGGTTTTTTTACAAGTGCTGTTTAATAAAACTTACAAATTGTAAAAATGTTACAAGTAAAAACCTCACAATTGTACCAATTACAAGTGCTGTTTAATAATACAAGTGCTGTTTAATAAACCCCACAATTTTACAATTTTACAGGTAACAATCTTACTATTACCTATTCCAATTACAAGTGCCGTTTAATGAAAGTTTTCAAGTTTAGAAAACCCCTGCAGATTTCGATGACAATTGTAGCTACAAGTTTATACGAAAATAAAAATTAATAAACTTGATAAGAGTCCTTTAACGCGAACAGTGACGCCACTCTAAAAAGAAGTCATAGTCATAAGGCTTTTTATCAAAAAAAAGGGCTCCCTAGTGCGTTAGATATTTATAATAAATAATAAAATAATAATAACACATCACACTCAGAGCCCCTAACTAGGAAGAACCTGTATCTAGGGTGCCCGAAACACACACAGAGACGAACATTACACCCAGACCGGAAACAAACAACGATCGATATTCATCATATCAATATTCGCCCCGCCCGGGAATCGAACCAGGGTGCACACGCTTACTCAGTCTACAGCACTGCCAACTAAGCCACGGAGCAGTCAAATATTGGTCAAGTCAGATATTGGTCCTTAGTAATTTTTAAGTATTTCAAATAGTATTCTAAAAACAAGTACAGTTGTAGTACTTAAAACAGAACAGTCTTAACCTATAACTACTGCTTTAACTACTACTCATACGTTTTTTTCCAAAAAAAAACACCTATAGACTGATGCACTAAATTGTAAATATCTGACACATGACAGTCCACCTGTAGAAATTTTACTACAATTTACAAATATGTAAACTTTTTATAACAATTGTGCGTTCAATAAAACTATTTTTTCTACAAATATGTAAGTTTTCACCTGTAAGAAGAAAACCTTTATTGAACGGAGAATTGTAAAATTGTAGCTACAATTCTACAATTTGTAAATTTTCTACAATTGTAAACTTGTAACTCGATTTTTTTATTAAACAAAAACTTGTAAATTGTAGCCTGTAAATTACAATTACAATTCTACAATTTGTAAGTTATATTAAATAGGCCCTACTTGCAACCACTGTTAGCAATCTGAACTTTTCTATTACTCAACGCATAAACTCTCACAGGCATAAGTCTGGTGTTTTTTATGTAAATTAAGTACTTACTTACCCTCAAAGGTTTTGTTAGTGTTTTAATGTATCTTCCTGTAGGTATTTGTTATTGATATAAATAAAGAAATCTTTTTAGCAATAGAAGAACATAATGGTGCGATATCAACGAAATAGTTTGAAGCACATTTATTACGAACATTTTGTTCACGAACTCAGCGCAACACGTACTGAGCTGGGTATCTAAGTTATTGTTTGCTTGAGTGACCCCACCAAAACAAACTTTATTCCGCTCTCTGTTCGCGAACAGTTCACAACTCTGCTGTAATTGTACTCTAGGAGTGTAGGTACAGCACACCGGTGTATGACGTAGTGTACAGCCAGACCACCGTATACTGTGGGTTGTGGGCTGTGTCACCTTGGGCTCCCCCACGGCCAGCTCGAGCAGCTTGAGCGCGCGCTGCAGCGCCCGCAGCAGCCGCAGCGCCTCCTCGCGCGCCGCCATCACCGCTGCCAGGTCCGCCTTGCCTTCCATCGTACTGTTCAAGTCGCTCATCGCACCCTGAGATATCCACAATATTATTTGTAAATTTGCACTGAAAATTAAACTTTAAATTCAGATTACGTCGGGGTCTCCAATAAACCTTACGCTCCACGCACATCATTATCATTTCAGGAGGAGATAGTAGGGGTCATTACCAATCATTTTAGCCCTCAGGTACCCAGGCCAAAACCCAACCGTTTTCGGGTTATTGAACTTTTTAGTTTTTTTCATAATATAGTCACCTTGAGAACATTTTTTTTACAATAAATTTAAATGTTCAAGTATTAGGATGTTTCTTTTAATGATTATCTAATCCTTAATAAATTATTTAAATAAAAAATACTTAAATAAAAAAAAACCTTTAACAATATGAGTTTTAGCCCTCTCAATTTAATTTTTAATTTTAATTGAAGTATTTTTTTTTCAGTGGCATTTTTTCAAGAAATTCACGTAGGATTTTTATCGGCAGATTATCCAAAAAACATCTACGTCTTCTAAGCTATCCAAAATGCTAGCATAGTTGGGTCAAACATGCATTATCTTTTGAGTAAATCTACACCAAAGGGGTCAGGTCGTAAAATTCGTATTAGAGAAATTTCATGATTTGATTAATAAAAAGTTATAAATCAAATTAAATATCTAGTAATTAGAAAAAAAAGAATTTGCTATTGATGTACCACATGACCACATTGATTCCTGGCACACAGTCTCATTCTTCATCACCAACCAGCTTTCCTCAGAAAGGAATTAAAAAATATTTTTGAAGACTGGCTAGTTGCCCTTAGGAAGGGTCATGTGCTACCAGCACGATGGCTGCCCAGCTTACTTCAGTTCTACCCACCACATCCCTTGTGTTTGTGAATGGTTGGACCAAAATTATCCAAACAAATTAATCGAAAAAGGCTGCTTTTACGTTTGGTTTGGGGTCACATGAAGAGTAGTTGGTAAACCAGGACCAAGAAACCCGCCCCATAAAGACTAGCTGGGCAGCTGTCGTGCTGGTAGCACATGACCCTCCTCTGGGTTCCTAGCCAGTCTTTAAAAATATTTTCTAATTATTTTCTGAGGAAAGCTGCTTTGTGAGGAAGAATGAAGGAGTGTGCCAGGAATTAAGGTGTTCATGTGGAACATCAATAGTAAGTAGTTTTTTTTCTATTTACAAGATATTTCATTCGATTTATAACTTTTTATTAATCAAATCATGAAATTTCTCTAATTCGAATTCTACGACCTGACCCCTTTGGTGTAAATTTACTCAGAAGATAATGCATGTTTGACCCAACTATGCTAGCATTTTGGATAGCTTAGAAGACGTAGATGTTTTTTGGATAATCTGCCGATAAAAATCCTAGGTGAATTTCTTGAAAAAATGCCACTGAAAAAAATACCTAAATTAAAATTAAAAATAAAATTGCAGTTTAGAGGGCTATAAAACTCATATTCTTAATGGTTTTTTTTTATTTAAGTATTTTTTATTTAAATAATTTATTAAGGATTAGATTAGCATAATTACAACCTTTTCAATAAATCGCCACAACGACCGGTCTTGAGCAACTCTAATCTAGTGTACTCCCGCAGTTTTCACCAGGTCGTCTGACCACCATGTGGGAGGATCTGTCTACTCTGCGTCTGTTTACGGTTGCCACACAAGAACAAGCGACCATCTGTTCTTCGAGCTATGTGCCCTGCCCATTGCCCACAAGTTTCGTAATTCTTTGCGCTATGACGGCGACGCTAGACGAAACCAACATATAAGCAGCAATATAACCTGCCACACGGCCTCCTGCCGGTTGAACTTGCGGTGGCAGAGCGCGAGACGCTGCTCGAGGTCCGCCAGCGACTCGCGGAACTCCGCCTCGGTGAGCAGCCCCGCCAGCCGCGTCAGGTCCGCCTTGTCGCGCAGCCCGTCCGCCACTTCGTCACGGTCCGCTTTCTGCTCGCCGAGAGTTTCTGCCGCCGCTCTAAGTGCCTGGGAGAATAGAATATAAATTTTCGAGCCATATTATATGTCGTAGGAAGATTTGGTAATTAGGTTTTTTGCAAAAAAAAACTAGGGATTTTGCAAAAACCCGGAAAATTTGAAATAAGGATTATTTTTTTCCAATAATCCTGACAAAAAGCAGTTTTTTTTGCAAAAAAAATAGTTGAATTGAAAAATTTTAAACCTTTCTTGACTCTGATTGGCTAGATTATATTGCTTGTTTTACAACTCTTATTCTGATTAGTTCTCTGTAGCGTCAAAGGTATTTTATCAAACTAATCAGAATAACAGTTAACTAGCCAGCAATAATCTAGCCAATCAGAGTTAAGGAAGGTTTCAAATTTTTCAATTATACTAGGTTTTTTGCAAAAAAAAAACTACTTTATATCAGGATGATTGGAAAAAAAGTAATCCTATTAACAAATTATCTGAGTTTTCGCAAAATCCCTAGTTTTTTTTGCAAAAAAAAAAAACAATTATCAAATCTTCCTACGACATATACCGGGTGTTTCTGACAAGGCGGTAATAAATCAAAGGAGGGATTCTGCTCACCATAACTAACAACTTTCCCAAAGCAACATGTGTCAAAATCGCAAAAAAAATAACAGATGTTCCATACATTGGTTCGATCAGCTGACGGGGTCAATGTACGGGACGGCTGATTTTTGTTTTGAGATTTCGACCCATGTTGCTTTGGGAAAGTTGTTAGGTATGGTGAGCTGAATCCCCCCTTTGATTTATTACCCCCTTGTCAGAAACACCCTGTATAAGTATGATTCCAGTACAGTTCTATTCTAAAACTGACTCATCATCTCAGCAGAGAGACGTCTACTATTGGGTCGATCTACTCCAAAGAAGAAGGAAGATGCTCTCTCTCATCTACTCGGCTTCCCCTCTGATAGCCACAAGGATAAAAGTATTGGTGGTTGTTTACCATGGTCTCCATAGATCGATAATCGCATTATGGCTTTTCAAGTATATTTTGCCTAAGTCGCATTTTACGATACCTATGAGAAAATATGGGGTTGTAGTATTCGAAGCCGCCACCACCCAGCGTCTAGCTCGGTACCTTTATTATGTACTTACCCTATACTAAATACAAACGTGTGTAGCTGTTAATTTTATTTTTGAGAAAAAGCAAATAACCTCTAACTGGGCAGCCAGAGCGCGCATGTCGGCGGCGAGGGCGCCGTGCTCGTGCAGCGTCTCGTCCAGGATGGTGACCAGCCCCGTGTAGCGCTCCGTCAGCTCCATCACAGCTGCACAACAAAATCGTTCTTTACTTACGTTTACGGTCAAGCGTGATTTTTACACTAATAAGGAACCTAAATCTCCGTCCGGGGAAGGGATCAAACAAAGCCAGTAACGGCGACGTTACGGGCGACGGGCGACGAAATGTTCGTGGAGTAATTGATTTAATTGCTAAGGATTATTCACATTACAGCCCGGAAACAGCCTGAGCCACCTGATCGGGTCGCCGCCCTTTGTGATGTAAATCATCTTTTTGTAGTAAGTCATTCATAGGCTTCGTCGTCACGTCAATTGATAAATGAAGCGACCAAAAGAACAAACCCAGGGTCTCCTTGTTGGAGTTGACCTGCTCCAGCTGCACGAGACCCGCGGTCAGGTCGCTGCGCATTGAGGCCACTTGCTCTTTAAAACTGGTCATCTGAAACATACTCGTTTGTTAGTTTACATTTGCTTTGCTACTTGCTTTACCATAACGTATTGATATTATTCTACCAATTCCTCTACAATTAAAGATTCAAGCAGCATTACTGTCGGAACAAGAGAGTATTATATGAATAAGAATATCGACAGTAACCTGAGTCTCGAGGCCGCCGCCGAAGCCACTCAGCTGTTCGGCGTAATCTGACACCAGCGCCTGCAGGGTCGAGATCCGTTGGCTGAGCTTCACGGCCACGTCCAGGCGCTCCGCTGTAGACCATCACGTCAAATAGTGAGAATACAAGCAGGAGAACGTTAGTGTAAATTGCTTACAAGACTTATAGGAAAGAGTGGGTAGACGATTCAACTGGAGGAGGGTGCAGACATGAGCTCGGCTCTTAAATATAAGTAGAAGAATACAAGTAGGATAAGTATAGGAGGGCAACCACTGAATGAATTCGATAAACTGCACTGGCTCGACCTAGATTGGTAGAATAGGCCCAATCTACGAACAACAATACTCAGGAAGCGTTTAACTCACCTACAAAACCGCTTCGATTTTGGTTCCACTTACGCTCACACAATAACTCCTATTGCAACAAACACTCACACATTCTCATAGACAAGCTTAAGCACGCTATTGGCCTCTTCGCTCGCGTCTGTCGACAAAGCGAGCTAACCACCCTGCTTTTGGCTGGTACATATTATCGCTACTAGATGGCGGTCAAGTGTTATTTTACAAAATATTTATTAAAGTTAATATAAGTATATTTTTTTTGTCCTTATGGCTTCTACAACACTTTATAATGCACGAAGGCATATTTGTAAAGATAAAACACGGTCAGAAACACAGACCCAAAAACACAGTAATATGCTCCCGACGCTGCAGCCAAACGACTCAAGGTGCCACTAGGAACTGACGTGGCATGGTGTGCGTAACCCTAAGCCCCGCCCACCGGCGCTTCTTTTCCGTGTGCATTGCGTGGGGCATTTTATTGGGCTAGTTACGCTTCTTGAGAATTGTTGTTCGTAGGGCCCAATCCATGTTTCAGGGAAGTCATCACAGCCCTAAACTAGTGCTCAATGTCAAGCAAAGTTTTATACTAATGACTCCGTGACCTGTAGACCTTAAAAGTCTGTTTACATCAGAAAAGATATCATAATATATGACCCCTCTCACAAAATTTCACGAAAACTGGTAGAAAAAGGTGAGGTGACCTTGTTAAGAAGACGACACAGGAACTCGCTCGTTTTTTTGTTGCATGCATTTAATTTTTTTATAGAGATAATTTAGTTGTGTGATATAATGTTTTTAGTAAATACCTTGGACCATACACCACTCTCCGGTACTCGCGACACAGGCTCGGCCTAGTGCAAGTACCACAGGCAAACTACCCTCTTCATATTATTTAATAACAGATTGAATTATAATGTGTTTATTTTTAATGGATTTTTACGTATTTGTGTGTGTATTTTTTCTGGAATAATACTTACTACACAATAAGATTATTAATTATTTACAACACTACTAACACTGCTTTGTAATTTGTAATATGAAACCTGTTCATGGAAATAAAGATTATTATAGTTATTATAGTTATAGTTATAGTAATGTTGTTAGTTTAGAATACTAACAGACATTCTTGGCCGTGTGCGCGGCCAGGTCGGCGGCGGCGGACGCCTTGCTCGTGACGCCGCCGATACTTCGCATCAGCTCGTCACGCAGCTGCTCTATGGCCTCTCTGAAAATTTTTTACCATCTTTTAGGTACTTTTATGGATGATAAGACCCTCTCGGTGACAACACCACATGTAACGTCTGTGTGGGTTTTGATGTGCACACAACCAACACCAAGTTAGTTAAAGTATCGTCGTGCAGCCGCAAATCGGCCTTTTTTTGCTTCCAAATACTTATTTTCAGTTAGCGCACTTAAACCATAATAATATATTACCAACTACTGTCCAGCTACAAAATTGCGAGAAATTGCGAAGGGTGAGGATCCTTACTTAGGTACCTACTTAGTAGTAATATGGATCGAATCCCGAAGTTTTAGTAAAGCTAAACATGAGAAAGTAAATCTCGCCACTTACTCCATTGCATCCTTAGTGACACCGGGGGCGCCAGCCATCGAGTACCGCGAGGCGAGAGAGGGGCGGCCCATCCCGGCTGCCGAAGGGCGCGGCCCTTGCGCGAGGGCGGCGCGAGAGGGCGCCCCGGATGCGGGAGCGATTATGCCAACAGACTTTGTGTGCCTTAGGTCCGCAGCACCCGTTGCTCCCTACAAGATTTTATTTTATTACTAGAGGCTACCCCGCGTTATTTCCCGCGCAGATTTCTCATAAACACAAAAATCCCGTTTTTTTCCCGTTCCCGTGGGAATTTCGGGAAATCCTTTCTTAGTGCTCACCTACACTCCCTAAGGAACCTACATGCCAAATTTCAGCTTTGTACCCCCAGTAGTTTCGGCTCTGCGTTGTCTGTCAGTCAGTCAGTCAGTCAGTCAGTCAGTCAGTCAGTCAGTCAGTCAGTCAGTCAGTCAGTCAGTCAGTCAGTCAGTCAGTCAGTCAGTCAGTCAGTCAGTCAGTCAGTCAGTCAGTCAGTCAGTCAGTCAGTCAGTCAGTCAGTCAGTCAGTCAGTCAGTCAGTCAGTCAGTCAGTCAGTCAGTCAGTCAGTCAGTCAGTCAGTCAGTCAGTCAGTCAGTCAGTCAGTCAGTCAGTCAGTCAGTCAGTCAGTCAGTCAGTCAGTCAGTCAGTCAGTCAGTCAGTCAGTCAGTCAGTCAGTCAGTCAGTCAGTCAGTCAGTCAGTCAGTCAGTCAGTCAGTCAGTCAGTCAGTCAGTCAGTCAGTCAGTCAGTCAGTCAGTCAGTCAGTCAGTCAGTCAGTCAGTCAGTCAGTCAGTCAGTCAGTCAGTCAGTCAGTCAGTCAGTCAGTCAGTCAGTCAGTCAGTCAGTCAGTCAGTCAGTCAGTCAGTCAGTCAGTCAGTCAGTCAGTCAGTCAGTCAGTCAGTCAGTCAGTCAGTCAGTCAGTCAGTCAGTCAGTCAGTCAGTCAGTCAGTCAGTCAGTCAGTCAGTCAGTCAGTCAGTCAGTCAGTCAGTCAGTCAGTCAGTCAGTCAGTCAGTCAGTCAGTCAGTCAGTCAGTCAGTCAGTCAGTCAGTCAGTCAGTCAGTCAGTCAGTCAGTCAGTCAGTCAGTCAGTCAGTCAGTCAGTCAGTCAGTCAGTCAGTCAGTCAGTCAGTCAGTCAGTCAGTCAGTCAGTCAGTCAGTCAGTCAGTCAGTCAGTCAGTCAGTCAGTCAGTCAGTCAGTCAGTCAGTCAGTCAGTCAGTCAGTCAGTCAGTCAGTCAGTCAGTCAGTCAGTCAGTCAGTCAGTCAGTCAGTCAGTCAGTCAGTCAGTCAGTCAGTCAGTCAGTCAGTCAGTCAGTCAGTCAGTCAGTCAGTCAGTCAGTCAGTCAGTCAGTCAGTCAGTCAGTCAGTCAGTCAGTCAGTCAGTCAGTCAGTCAGTCAGTCAGTCAGTCAGTCAGTCAGTCAGTCAGTCAGTCAGTCAGTCAGTCAGTCAGTCAGTCAGTCAGTCAGTCAGTCAGTCAGTCAGTCAGTCAGTCAGTCAGTCAGTCAGTCAGTCAGTCAGTCAGTCAGTCAGTCAGTCAGTCAGTCAGTCAGTCAGTCAGTCAGTCAGTCAGTCAGTCAGTCAGTCAGTCAGTCAGTCAGTCAGTCAGTCAGTCAGTCAGTCAGTCAGTCAGTCAGTCAGTCAGTCAGTCAGTCAGTCAGTCAGTCAGTCAGTCAGTCAGTCAGTCAGTCAGTCAGTCAGTCAGTCAGTCAGTCAGTCAGTCAGTCAGTCAGTCAGTCAGTCAGTCAGTCAGTCAGTCAGTCAGTCAGTCAGTCAGTCAGTCAGTCAGTCAGTCAGTCAGTCAGTCAGTCAGTCAGTCAGTCAGTCAGTCAGTCAGTCAGTCAGTCAGTCAGTCAGTCAGTCAGTCAGTCAGTCAGTCAGTCAGTCAGTCAGTCAGTCAGTCAGTCAGTCAGTCAGTCAGTCAGTCAGTCAGTCAGTCAGTCAGTCAGTCAGTCAGTCAGTCAGTCAGTCAGTCAGTCAGTCAGTCAGTCAGTCAGTCAGTCAGTCAGTCAGTCAGTCAGTCAGTCAGTCAGTCAGTCAGTCAGTCAGTCAGTCAGTCAGTCAGTCAGTCAGTCAGTCAGTCAGTCAGTCAGTCAGTCAGTCAGTCAGTCAGTCAGTCAGTCAGTCAGTCAGTCAGTCAGTCAGTCAGTCAGTCAGTCAGTCAGTCAGTCAGTCAGTCAGTCAGTCAGTCAGTCAGTCAGTCAGTCAGTCAGTCAGTCAGTCAGTCAGTCAGTCAGTCAGTCAGTCAGTCAGTCAGTCAGTCAGTCAGTCAGTCAGTCAGTCAGTCAGTCAGTCAGTCAGTCAGTCAGTCAGTCAGTCAGTCAGTCAGTCAGTCAGTCAGTCAGTCAGTCAGTCAGTCAGTCAGTCAGTCAGTCAGTCAGTCAGTCAGTCAGTCAGTCAGTCAGTCAGTCAGTCAGTCAGTCAGTCAGTCAGTCAGTCAGTCAGTCAGTCAGTCAGTCAGTCAGTCAGTCAGTCAGTCAGTCAGTCAGTCAGTCAGTCAGTCAGTCAGTCAGTCAGTCAGTCAGTCAGTCAGTCAGTCAGTCAGTCAGTCAGTCAGTCAGTCAGTCAGTCAGTCAGTCAGTCAGTCAGTCAGTCAGTCAGTCAGTCAGTCAGTCAGTCAGTCAGTCAGTCAGTCAGTCAGTCAGTCAGTCAGTCAGTCAGTCAGTCAGTCAGTCAGTCAGTCAGTCAGTCAGTCAGTCAGTCAGTCAGTCAGTCAGTCAGTCAGTCAGTCAGTCAGTCAGTCAGTCAGTCAGCCAGCCAGCCAGCCAGCCAGCCAGCCAGCCAGCCAGCCAGCCAGCCAGCCAGCCAGCCAGCCAGCCAGCCAGCCAGCCAGCCAGCCAGCCAGCCAGCCAGCCAGCCAGCCAGCCAGCCAGCCAGCCAGCCAGCCAGCCAGCCAGCCAGCCAGCCAGCCAGCCAGCCAGCCAGCCAGCCAGCCAGCCAGCCAGCCAGCCAGCCAGCCAGCCAGCCAGCCAGCCAGCCAGCCAGCCAGCCAGCCAGCCAGCCAGCCAGCCAGCCAGCCAGCCAGCCAGCCAGCCAGCCAGCCAGCCAGCCAGCCAGCCAGCCAGCCAGCCAGCCAGCCAGCCAGCCAGCCAGCCAGCCAGCCAGCCAGCCAGCCAGCCAGCCAGCCAGCCAGCCAGCCAGCCAGCCAGCCAGCCAGCCAGCCAGCCAGCCAGCCAGCCAGCCAGCCAGCCAGCCAGCCAGCCAGCCAGCCAGCCAGCCAGCCAGCCAGCCAGCCAGCCAGCCAGCCAGCCAGCCAGCCAGCCAGCCAGCCAGCCAGCCAGCCAGCCAGCCAGCCAGCCAGCCAGCCAGCCAGCCAGCCAGCCAGCCAGCCAGCCAGCCAGCCAGCCAGCCAGCCAGCCAGCCAGCCAGCCAGCCAGCCAGCCAGCCAGCCAGCCAGCCAGCCAGCCAGCCAGCCAGCCAGCCAGCCAGCCAGCCAGCCAGCCAGCCAGCCAGCCAGCCAGCCAGCCAGCCAGCCAGCCAGCCAGCCAGCCAGCCAGCCAGCCAGCCAGCCAGCCAGCCAGCCAGCCAGCCAGCCAGCCAGCCAGCCAGCCAGCCAGCCAGCCAGCCAGCCAGCCAGCCAGCCAGCCAGCCAGCCAGCCAGCCAGCCAGCCAGCCAGCCAGCCAGCCAGCCAGCCAGCCAGCCAGCCAGCCAGCCAGCCAGCCAGCCAGCCAGCCAGCCAGCCAGCCAGCCAGCCAGCCAGCCAGCCAGCCAGCCAGCCAGCCAGCCAGCCAGCCAGCCAGCCAGCCAGCCAGCCAGCCAGCCAGCCAGCCAGCCAGCCAGCCAGCCAGCCAGCCAGCCAGCCAGCCAGCCAGCCAGCCAGCCAGCCAGCCAGCCAGCCAGCCAGCCAGCCAGCCAGCCAGCCAGCCAGCCAGCCAGTCAGTCAGTCAGTCAGTCAGTCAGTCAGTCAGTCAGTCAGTCAGTCAGTCAGTCAGTCAGTCAGTCAGTCAGTCAGTCAGTCAGTCAGTCAGTCAGTCAGTCAGTCAGTCAGTCAGTCAGTCAGTCAGTCAGTCAGTCAGTCAGTCAGTCAGTCAGTCAGTCAGTCAGTCAGTCAGTCAGTCAGTCAGTCAGTCAGTCAGTCAGTCAGTCAGTCAGTCAGTCAGTCAGTCAGTCAGTCAGTCAGTCAGTCAGTCAGTCAGTCAGTCAGTCAGTCAGTCAGTCAGTCAGTCAGTCAGTCAGTCAGTCAGTCAGTCAGTCAGTCAGTCAGTCAGTCAGTCAGTCAGTCAGTCAGTCAGTCAGTCAGTCAGTCAGTCAGTCAGTCAGTCAGTCAGTCAGTCAGTCAGTCAGTCAGTCAGTCAGTCAGTCAGTCAGTCAGTCAGTCAGTCAGTCAGTCAGTCAGTCAGTCAGTCAGTCAGTCAGTCAGTCAGTCAGTCAGTCAGTCAGTCAGTCAGTCAGTCAGTCAGTCAGTCAGTCAGTCAGTCAGTCAGTCAGTCAGTCAGTCAGTCAGTCAGTCAGTCAGTCAGTCAGTCAGTCAGTCAGTCAGTCAGTCAGTCAGTCAGTCAGTCAGTCAGTCAGTCAGTCAGTCAGTCAGTCAGTCAGTCAGTCAGTCAGTCAGTCAGTCAGTCAGTCAGTCAGTCAGTCAGTCAGTCAGTCAGTCAGTCAGTCAGTCAGTCAGTCAGTCAGTCAGTCAGTCAGTCAGTCAGTCAGTCAGTCAGTCAGTCAGTCAGTCAGTCAGTCAGTCAGTCAGTCAGTCAGTCAGTCAGTCAGTCAGTCAGTCAGTCAGTCAGTCAGTCAGTCAGTCAGTCAGTCAGTCAGTCAGTCAGTCAGTCAGTCAGTCAGTCAGTCAGTCAGTCAGTCAGTCAGTCAGTCAGTCAGTCAGTCAGTCAGTCAGTCAGTCAGTCAGTCAGTCAGTCAGTCAGTCAGTCAGTCAGTCAGTCAGTCAGTCAGTCAGTCAGTCAGTCAGTCAGTCAGTCAGTCAGTCAGTCAGTCAGTCAGTCAGTCAGTCAGTCAGTCAGTCAGTCAGTCAGTCAGTCAGTCAGTCAGTCAGTCAGTCAGTCAGTCAGTCAGTCAGTCAGTCAGTCAGTCAGTAACGTAAGAGTTTTATATATATTGATTATAAGATACGTAATTATCATAGGAACATAAAACCATACTGTTTACTGGTAAATTAATTAATTTTGCTCCACTTAAGTGAATAAACCAAATCAAGGCGTTACCCAGTAAACAGGGAGTTACCTAACAACGGGGAGTTTTAAGATGTTTATAGGAATTTGTCGTTTTTATAATACTAACGTATATTTGGCCAATTAAAACCGATGTTAAGTACAGTTACCCCATCTTGTCGTTGAGCAGCAGCTTCATGAAGTTGGTCAAGCATGGAGGGCGACGCCCCGCCCGCAGCGGCCACCAGCGTCACCATCTCAGCCAGCCGCTGCGCTGCCTCCTCCGCCGCCTCCACTCGGGCCGCAAGCTAAACATTTGACCACAATTCATCCGTTTATTATTCGATAGGATAATGGGTACTAAGTGCACTTAATACCCTGAGTGTACTTTATACACGGCGGGAGAATTTTATTGCGCTAGTAGGTTATGGCGGGGGGGTAGCGATTCTTTCTTTCTTAATACTTGACGAAGCTAAAAGAGTTCCTGGTTGGCAAAAGGAAACCGAAGTGAGATGTTTTTAGCTGGGTCAACAACAATCAACAAAGATCAGATCGCTTGGTGTGGACTCAGCTATTGACCTGTAAAGCATTGACAGTGTCAGAGAGCGAGGCGGTGCCGGCGGCGAGGTCGGCGCGCAGCTCCTTGTCGGAGGGCAGCGCGGGCGGCGGCAGCGGGCCGGCCAGCCGCTGCAGCCGGCGCACGTCCTCGCGCAGCGCCGCCACCTGCTCCGCCGTCGCCACCTCGATGCTGCCTACGCGCCCGCCGCCCTCGCCTACAATCAACAACAACAATAACTTACATCAAAAACACCCATCATCAAAACTGCGCTAGCACGTTCCTATACAACCAGTTGTAAATCACCAAAAGCACCAAGCCTATAATCACGGTTTCAATCATATCAAAACCCACTATAGTCTTTTTAAGTTATTTTGGACTATATACTCGGTATATTAAGTTCATATAATTTAATGTAAGCAATCATAAAAGTCACAAAGTAATGAGTGCTTACCAGGAGCACGCCGCGGACCTCTTTCAGCTGAAATACATAACCAGTAAATTAATAAGGTACCTTAAGTACCTACTGAAATCAGAATTAAGATTTAGCTTTTTAAAAATGAAAATTTCGTAACATACCAAAGAGCACGTTGTCTTTTTCTGAAATAAAAAAAAACAGAGGAGTATGACTAAAAGTAAACTGAAATAAAAAAGGTAAGTAACATTTACATAAAATAAAAACTTAGTTAAATATTTTTTTTCTTTTAGTGATCGCCTAAGTGTTGCGCAGTATGGTGTCGAGCGTTATAGTGACCATTTTTTACGAAACGGCCCATGAGTATTTCTGCAGATGTGTATGTGTACAACTAGGTTTTATTAATTAAAATGTTTCAAAAATTTCATAGGAGATCTAAAAAACAAATTTAAGCTGTTCAATAAAACTGTTGAATTTAGGACCTCGAATATTGACGCCAGCGACCATGCCACGTCTGTCCTCCCTTCTCCCTCTCTCTTCTCTGCCGTCTGTTCCGTCGTCTTTTCTCTGTAGATACATTATGGAGGTGGAGAATTCATTCTTACACATATTTTATCAACAAATTTATCTTATTACAATTTATCTGATTACCTTTCGACGCCCCGCGTCTTGATCCGAGTCGGTGTCGCCCACACGAGGGCTCTTGCCTCCTTCCCCCTTGGTTTTACTGTCCTTGTCGCCTTTCCTCTTGCGCTCCTTGCCGGGTCCCTCGTCGGTGGTACTGTCTTCAGGACCATCGCGTTTGGCAGATTTCGAGCGCTTGCTGCCGGTGGATGCGCCGCGCGCTGATGAAAAATCAAGAAATATTTATCGACACCTTTCTGTTTAAAAAGGTATACTTAGATATGTTATGCCATTCCTATAGCTAACCAGAACACGAAACATTGTGAGACCTTTTTCTTTCCCCTGAAACGACATTCTTAAAATCTTCTGAGCAAGTTACCCAGGGCTGTAATTTTTTTAACAGGTACTATTTATACAGCTACAGGATGTCTTATTCTATATATTACTAGAAAGTGCCCCGCGGTTCCACTCGCGCAGATTTCTCATAAAAACAAAAATCCAGTTTTTCCCGTTCCCATGAGAATTTCGGGAAATTCTTTCTTAGTGCTCACCAACACTCCCTAAGGAACTTACATGCAAAATTTCAGGCCGCTACGCCCAGTAGTTTTGGCTCTGCGTTGTCTGTCAGTCAGTCAGTAACGGAAGAGTTTTATAAATATACATAACCGCATCAAAATCCGTTGCGTAGTTTTAAAGATTTATGCATACACTAGAGGCTGCCCCGCGGTTTTTCCCGCGGAAATTTCTTATAAACACAAAAATCCCGTTTTCTTCCCGTTCCCGTGGGAATATCGGGAAATCCTTTCTTAGTGCTCACCTACACTCCTTAAGGAACCAACATGCAAAATTTCAGCCCGCTACGCCCAGTAGTTTCGGCTCTACGTTGTCTGTCAGTCAGTCAGTCAGTCAGTCAGTCAGTCAGTCAGTCAGTCAGTCAGTCAGTCAGTCAGTCAGTCAGTCAGTCAGTCAGTCAGTCAGTCAGTCAGTCAGTCAGTCAGTCAGTCAGTCAGTCAGTCAGTCAGTCAGTCAGTCAGTCAGTCAGTCAGTCAGTAACGGAAGAGTTTTATATATATTGATTAGTAGTCTCTTCCGACCACGTGACTGACACAAGCCTACGTGAACTACGTCATCATGCTGAGATTGAGCAAACAATTGTGCGACAAGAAGGCGGTGTGATGTGACCTAGGCCTGTGTCCTTCTCTGGGGATAGCAAACCTGTTTTTAAGACTCTAGCTATAAGCTGTTAGCGTAATGAAACAATACATTGTGTGTGACATGAATAATACCTAGTGGAGGCGAGAGTGAAGCCCGGCCTCTCCGCCCGCGCCGCGGCGGGCTGGCCTTGCGGCTGCGGGCGTCCAGATCCGCGTCCGAGTCCAGCCCCACGTGCACGTGCTGCTCCAGCAGCCGCAGCTGCCGCGCCAGGATGTGCAGGATGGTTTCCACCAGCTTAAAGTTCACTACGTTGTGCTGTCAATAAAGGGTTGAATTCAATGTAACTACTTAGCTCCTCTTTTGATTAAATAAAAAACCTATTAAACTAAACTAAAGAAAAGCTAAAATTTAAAATAATAGATTCTAATAGAATCTGATTTAAAAATGTTTGTGAGTACGTACTTAAGGGGCGAACGGGTGTGTGTGACGCGATACTAGCGCCACTTCCGATAAATAATTTATTTATTTTAAACCATGGCCGAAATCTAAATATGCGTCAATGATTCCCTAGATAATCTTACTTAGAATTTTTAAAGCTCTGTAGTGTAGCTTCAGCTTCAGGTTAAAATCTTAGAAATATACTGATTGTTGCCTAAAGTGGCCACTTTTTGTTTCAAAAGAGTATATTTCTAAGATCATTAACCTAAACTCTAAACAACAAAGCCTTTTCTTCAGAGAAAATTCTAAGCAAATTATCTAGTCATTGACGCATATTATTAATTTCAGCCATGTTTTAGAAGATATATAATTATTTATCGGAAATGGGCAATGGCGCTAGTTTCGCACCGTGTGGCCCCTTAAGTAGTTTTTAACTTAATCACAGATATTCACGTTACAGGTGAGTTTCGAATGATTCCTAAACTCTTGATGAACCCTCATCCTGGATAGGTAATTTTTTTTGCATTTTTTTAAAGGGCGCTGTGGCACTGTTACTACGCTGCGCCCTGCCTAGCGATAACAAGAATTAAAGCGCAGGCGAAAATGCGGAAACCTACTAGTCTTGTCGCTTTAATATAAGTAATCTCACTAACCTCTCTTCTAAATGCTATAGAGCTCGGTATCTACTTATAAGGGTAGGTATCATGGTCAGTGGGTCGCTTACATAATGGGTGTTCATCGCCAGACTGATGAGATCCTCCACGGTCATGAGGATGGAGCGGTCGCTCTGCACCGGCTCGGCCCGAAGACGACGCCGCATCTTCGCGGATTATTAAATCTCACAAATCCAAAATTTTTACAAATAAGTTTTTAGCACAGTTCTGGGGGGTGGGGCACGGGTGGGGTTTGTTTTATTGACAAATAAAACCGCTGCATGTTATTCTGGTTATTCTAATTATTATTTCTCATCTGTGATACTTTCTATGAAATCTGTCATTTTACTTAGATCAAATAGCATTCCTCGGTCTCATTTAGGGAGACGTCCCGCGAAATGCGGCCTTCTAACACAAGGAGCGTTTCCCATCTCTCTGTACCTCTGTACATACAAGGACGTTACCTACCTACCTTTATTGAGTACCTACCTAGCTACGCTGCTGCATGACTCTATCACAAGAGCACAAGTCATCATACACAACACAAGGCCAGGGTTAGTTAAAGCTTCTTCTTCGAGCAGGTCTTCACGCTCACACTTCTTCATCTTTGTCACATCACGCACGCCATCATGCTGGCTGCTGGTCTAGCAGTTTAAGCTCCCATGTTCATTCATATTATGGTCACCGGGCTGAACCTCATGGTCTGACCATTGTTGTAATCATTAATTCTGACCGCTTCATTGCCGTTGATTTATTGCACTGTAGCAGGTTGCCAACCGTACGCAGCCGACATGGACACCGGCAGGTTTTTAGTGGGTCCGAACCCCACATAACCCTGCGACTCTCCCGCGGGCTGCAGGGCAGAGAGAAGGTAAATCACTACGTTCTGCAGGGTACTCGTTAGGAGTTTCCCTGCCTTAAAAAGTTTCCTCGTACGAGATTTTGGTCGTTCCGTACGAGGTTACGAGGACAATTGCAATGTAGGTAGAATTTCAAAATTTCCATTATATAGGTACCACTTGACTGTTGCGGTGGATTTAGAAGGGCGATCAAATTGTTTTTCCTTTTTTTTTTAGTGTATACTTGGCCGCTGTGCACCAACATAAAACCGCTGTTCCACACACAGCCGGTTTACTAATCAAAGCCAGCCATAGTTTACAGTATGGCTTTGATTATTTATTGCCGTTTCGACCGCGCAACCAAGTTCTGAAACAAAAAACTGATTACGCTCACATTCTGTCGAAATTTGTCAAAACTGAATGGTAAAAACCAGGAATTTGTCAAAGCATAAATAAAGAAGTTATGAAGGTTTGATGGTGTCCGCGCGAACGAAACAGGGAGAACCGCGCGGACATTAGGATCTAGACTTCTGGAAGGTTTAGAGACCTGGTTTTTTTGTCAAAGCAAGGTTCAATTTGTCAAAAAATGTCGAAGTAATAACATTTTGAATAGCTCTAATACTTGACCAGATAATGACACTTCAGTCCCATGGCCGCGCGAACCTCCAATTAAGATTCTTTTAGGTTTAATTATTTTCGTAACTATGCGTCCAAAACAGCCGGAATCGGTGTTCAGACCTTTATTTTAATTTGTCGAATCCTATGAAAGCCGAAAACCGCCGATATCTGTTGTTAGTCACACAAAATCCCTGAAAAACTTAACCTTCTTTCCGCGCCAACGAAACGCTTCTTAATATAGTGATAACTAGTTAACTAAGCTAGACTAAGATATGTTTCATATATCAAATTCTTTGACATTTAAGGCTCCTTCGAATGACACCTAGCTAGACCGCTCAAGCCCACTGCAGCGGGAGAAATTTAAAAAACTTTACCTCCTAAATTTGTTAAGTAGGGTGGCTTTTTTGAGTAGGATAAAGTTTTTTAAATTTCTCTCGCTGCAGTGGGTTTGAGCGGTCTAGCTAGGTGTCATTCGAAGGAGCCTTAAATGTCAAAGAATTTGATATATGAAACATATCTTAGTCTAGCTTAGTTAACTAGTTATCACCATATTAAGAAGCGTTTCGTTGGCGCGAAAGAAAGGTTAAGTTTTTCAGGGATTTTGTGTGACTAACAACAGACATCGGTGGTTTTCGGCCTTCATAGGCTTCGACAAATTAAGATAAAGCTCTGAGCACCAATTCGTGCTGTTTTGTATTCATAGTTACGAAAATAATTGAAGCTAAAGGAATCGTAATTGGAGGTTCGCGCGGCCATGGGACTGAAGGGTCATTATCTGGTCAGGTATTAGAGCTAGTCAAAATGTTATTACTTCGACATTTTTTGACAAATTGAACCTTGCTTTGACAAAAAAACCAGGTCTCTAAACCTTCCAGAAGTCTAGATCTCAATGTCCGCGCGGTTCTCCCTGTTTCGTTCGCGCGGACACCATCAAACCTTCATAACTTCTTTATTTATGCTTTGACAAATTCCTGGTTTTCACCATTCAGTTTTGACAAATTTCGACAGAATGTGAGCGTAATCAGTTTTTTGTTTCAGAACTTGGTTGCGCGGTCGAAACGGCAATGATTATTTAACGGGCTGTTGAACAGCCGATTATTGTATTTGTACACACCGGTCTTAATATGTTTATATTTTTGAATAAAACATTAGAATCATTAATTGCATACAAACCTCAAATAAGAAACTGCTCAATATAATGTAGGACAGGACAGCTGATAATTGTTTTAAGATTTCGGCCCATGTCACTTATGTTTGCCTCTCAGCAGCAACTTGAATAAAGAGCAGCTTCTGTTTATTTTTATCGTTTTCATCTCATAAATTTACTGCTACGTTAATTCTTTATAATATAACGCATGTTCCCCCATACAAAACATATAACATTAAATACCTAAATGTTATAATAATACAACAATATCGAATTGATTTATGTTTTATAATCTTTCAATAATTATAACTCCTCTGAACACGATACTTCACAGATTAATGACAGCGACATAATAACACTACAGCGACAACTTTATTCAATAGATAAGAGTATAACTTGTATAACACGATCGACACTCAATCTTATTTGTACAACAAAATGGATTATTATGTATTATAATAATTAACAGACACTTAGCCTTAAGAAGGAGGCCTGTAACCTGCTGCGAGCGAAGTCGCGGGGTAGAATAATACTGGAGGCGCAGCGGGCTGGCGCGTCCGAACCGATTTGTTGCTCCTTATCTAAATTACGTGGAATGCAAGAGGACACGCGACAGTTAGTTGTTGTAATTTAATTTATGAAAATATCAACGAGTAGATAAAAATCATTGCATATGTATTTACTGTATAGTAATAATATAAATAAAATGTATTTAAAAATAATTATTTTAAAAACTACGCAACTGCCGGTAGCCGGTCGCGCGGCGGGGCACGGCGGGGCACCCGGCGCGCGAGGGCTACGCATAAACATACAAGGCTAGTGATAACGTCTAGCTAGAGCCTTGGCGCGGTACAGCCCGCGGCATTACACTAAATACAATATTAACAAAAATATCCGGACGCGACTTAGTCTTCTAGGTTGCGGAAGGCCGCCGACATGTCCTCCAGAAGCTGGTCAAAGTCTGCCTTGATCTTGGCCTCGCCGTCCTTCACGGGGTCCTGGGAAACACATTTGCATTAAATACTTGTTGACAGTACAATTAAATTACAGTACTCCCAAGAGATAATGCGCAAAGAAATCTTTGTCGCTGTTCGGCAACGGTCGTATTTCCGAGCGTTGCAAGTCGATTATGTATATAAGATGTTTAAGTGCATTTTCTTCATGCGTAATTTAGTAGAATTATGTTTTTTAATTTGTCTGTATCCGTGAAAACCTCGATTAGAGAAGATTTGCATGCGTATTAATAATTTAGGAGTAGTGTAGTAGTAGAGACAGATATTTGAAAGGAACCTTGAACTTCATGGAGGAGAGCGTGTAGAGCACGGGCCCCATGGCGTCGCGGATCACGTTCCACGTGACCTTGTTGTCCGACTGCGCCGTGGACTCGACCGCGTGCCGCGACATGTCGTAGAAGGCGATCACGTTGCGCAGCATGCCGACCGTCTTGTAGAACGGACAGAAGCGATCGTACGCGGAGTAACTGAAATATTCAGGATACGGGAGCTTTTTAATAATCGCGCTAAAAGAACAATAACCGCCCTGCTTGATGGTTTTGTCTTAGTAGGAATGTCGTTTGGTTAAAAGTATAGGTTTAATCATTTTAGAATCTTAGAAAGGTTTAGAAAACTTTTGAAGTCATGCATATCTGAATTCCTCAACACATACATAACGTCACCTGTTTACCAACAGGGTAGACTGAGACAATTGATTTGCACTTGCCCCAAACCTGACATACTTCTTTCGCTTCTACTACACTCGAAACTCCCCTTTCCATACACGTCGATTTCAGGAACTCATCACGCGGATTTCATCTGTTTTTTATTATTAAATACAAACAACTACCTATTTTAAGTGTGGGTGGAGCAGTGACAATAACCTGTTCTGCTGCAGGAAGTCATCCTTGAGCAGCTTGGCGACCTCGAGGGTGATCTTGTCGGTCTCGGCGAGCGACGCCTTGCCGACCAGCTGCACGATTTCTGAGAGGTCCTCCTCCTCCTGCAGGATCTCCTTGACCTAGGAACCAAACCGTTCATTTGAAACTTGTGGTCGCTCCGCGGCTTCCCCAGACTTTCAAACAGAAAATTCCCAATTTTTCCATGGGAATATCGGAACAAAATGTAGCTATGTCTATCCGTGTAACTTTATTCAAATCTGTTTTGTCGTGAAAGTGAGATACGCTGAGTTACTTTCACATTTAATAAATTAGTATGGATTACGGATACTATTTTCAAGAAAAGCATACATAACATTTTAGTATAGGTTAAGTAAAACTTGGTTGACACAAACCTTAGTCCTAAGGGGCACGAATTCGGGGTAGTTCTTGTCATAGAAGTCATCCAGAGCGCGCATGTACTTGCTAGAAAATAATAGAAATATTACTGTAGAAAGCCCTTGAATATTGGTATAGATAGTAGTTAGTAGACAAGTTAATTTAATGCACTCATGGTATAATAATAAGACATACCTGTAAGAGATGAGCCAGTTGATGGACGGGAAGTGTTTTCTTTGGGCGAGCTTCTTGTCGAGACCCCAGAACACCTGCACGATACCCAGAGTGGCGGCGGTGACGGGATCCGAGAAGTCACCACCAGGGGGCGACACGGCACCGACGATCGATACGGAACCTAGTCGCATTGACATCGCATTATATTTAAGTAATTTAGTAACAGGTTATATTACCCTATATTTTTATAGTACGTCTCGGAACCTTCGATTGTTTAGTTATACAGGAGAGTAGAAGGCACCAGCCTTATAGGTCACCGTTATGGTGGACCAACATAGCGTGGAGAGAGATCGTGAGGCGAGCTACGTTGGTACGAAAGAGAAGAACATAATATTATTGACGTTGAAGGCGAACAGCGCTACAATTGTATGAATGAGTTAGCATACCTTCCCTGTCAGGGTTGCCCAAGCACTTGACGCGTCCAGCGCGCTCGTAGAAGCTGGCGAGGCGGGCGCCCAAGTACGCCGGGTAGCCCGAGTCGGCCGGCATCTCGGCGAGACGACCCGAGATCTCACGCAGAGCCTCCGCCCAACGGGACGTCGAGTCGGCCATCATGGACACGTTGTAGCCCATGTCACGGAAATACTCGGAGAGGGTGATTCCTAGAGTGAAACGTGACATCATGATACCGATCAATAAATAGATCATTCATTCATCCAATATTCACTGCTTATTTTGGGCACCTCTAATTATTCTAACCGCATAAATAATATGTCATATCAATCTGAAAGAGGACCAGCATGTCATCATAGGACCGCAGCGCTGCTCGAGAATTAAGACCTAGCCTTAGACGCAGCGTCGTCTACTAAAAATCTATTCCTTTGACACACGTTGACTACTTTGTTTGACGCCCGGATGACGGCGAGTCGAGAAATTGTAGTTCTGATACATTAATGAATTGCTATGTGTGCGGCAACTTAAAGAGTTATAGAGAAATGCGCAATTCCACCACCAGAGGGCCTATTGCGGCCGCTTTTGCAATATTCAATACAAAAAAAACGTAAAGAGGACGCAAGGCAATATTGCAAAAGCGGCCGTAATAGCCCGTCTGCACTAATTTACAATAATGCTAGTCCTCTAGAGCGTCAAAGTTAATACAAAAAAACGCAAAGACAAAAAGCAATATTGCAAAAGAGGCCGAAATAAAGGGGCAGTATTTCTTATAACGAGCATATTATACTTACCAGTGTAGATGGAAGCCTCACGGGCAGCCACGGGCATGTTGGAAGTGTTGGCGACGAGGGCGGTTCGCTTCATGATGGACTCCGTCACGCCGTCGATCTCCACCGACAGCTCGGGGAAGTCCCGCAGTACCTCTGACATCTCGTTACCTGCGGGTGGACGGCAAAATGAGGTAGAGAAAAACAAACTTAGCTGATCCATTATTTAAACAAGTGGATCACAGGAAGGTACTGTTTAGGGTAAATCATTTCGGATGATAACTGAATCCTGCCTGACAAAAAAAAAATTGTGAATTCAGGTACTGTCTGAGATTTACAGGTACGTTATACAGTAACAAGGTAATATTTGCTATGGTTTATAAGTTTTTTTTTTGCCATTGGCGTTGTAATAGTAATGTTTACTTACCACGCTCGCCGCATCCGACGTAGACGATGACGTCAGAGTTGGAATACTTGGACAGAGCTTGCGAGATGACAGTCTTGCCGCAACCGAAAGCGCCGGGAATGGCTGTGGTGCCTCCCTGAACGCACCTGTTTTATGATCACACATTATAATTCGTTCAGAAAAGTAAAAAAAATAAGCATTATTTCGCCACAAGGGTCCACAGGAAACTCAACGGGGGTCGAAATTGGCATGACAAAAAGCTATCTATCTAAATTAAGTCAACATATTAGACTTATAGCAGCAACCAGTTTAACGGAACTAAAGTGGTTTATGAGGGAAAAAAACTGGTAACCGCTGATCTATCTCGTACTAAACTAAATATCAGTGTAGGATGGTACAAGGCAATGGGGTTGTACACGGTTAACTTTTTGTAGATGACGCTCTATATGCTCGACCCATAACAAACAAGTGAAATACATTAACAAGGCAATTTTTTGTGTTTTTCGACGTTATTTTACACTGTATTGTATCTTATGTAACGTAGAAGAGAACATAGTTTCAAGAAAAAATAATGAATGAGCCTTCTCATTTACGTGGTAAAAACGCGAACTTCGTGGGCAGGTATACAATGGGTTAACTTAAGTTAATGTTAGCTATAGGACTATTTTCTTGTCATTATCTCAAGTTCACATGCAATTACTAGTGTGTATGGACACAAATTCATACGAATAACCATTATAAATGACTTTTACAAGTAAAACAAAATATACTTAACCTTAAAACAATCAAAGGTCATATCAAGATGGGTCAGAAACCCTGTGCGAGGACTGCAGACAGAAGATATATAATTAGGAACAAACCTGTAGTAAAACTAATACTTCGGTAGTTGAAATCTTCAAAATGTCAAAAACATAACCTCGATCCGTTCGGTTTCTTTGAAGTTCTTTAACCTCCTAGCTTCCTAGCAGGGAATTGTTAGGAAACATAATATTTTCATTTTCCTTACACCCAACAGCTACATAGTGAGTTCTTTTGATAAATAATTGGACTACCAATGCAAATCACATACAAAACTTTGTTTGTTATGGGTCCACCGTACAAACGACACTAGCGGGATAAATTGGCAGTTTTCTTCCCCATTGGTAACTTACGGGAACAGAGAGTCGAGCACTCGCTGGCCGGTCAGCAGCGGGTGGTTGGCGGGCAGCTTCTCGGCGCAGGGCCGCGGCTGCCGCACCGGCCACACTTGCAACATCGTGTAGGAGTTCTTCTCGCCGTCGAACTCTGTCTCCAGCACCACATCCTGTCAGGGTAACTAACTTGTCAAAATGTGCTCATTGTCACGTCCGTCTACTACTGACTGTAAGTACTTAATTAACAGACGCTTCACAAGGCTTAAAGATTTCCCAAAAGAATCCTTCAATTTTATTTTGTTTCATTTCATCCATTTATTTCATGTTTCATACACGGAAGAAAACAATGAAAGAAAAAAATATTATTCACTCTTCATTTCTTTTAATTTATCGTCGAAGTGCGCGGCGCACCCTCTACAAACAGCGAGCAGGTAACTTACCTCATTACAGAGATTATCGGGAAACTACATGGATCATAAATATTCAAAAACAGATTCTTGTTTCTAATTTTATTTTTAAAACTTTTGTCGATAAGGCCGTCAATCAGTGTATTATTAACAAAAACTACACAAAATATTTATTTGATTTATTGCAATCTATCATCTATCTAATTTATCTATCAATAAGTCTAAAACTAATGAAAATCTGAAAAGGATAATTCTTTTCTCTACAACATAAAAGGAAGTCTTTGGTAACCTTTGAAACTATATCCATGGACTGTAATATCCATTTATTTCATGTTTCATATATGGGAATGGGAAAGTGGAAGACCAAGGATAACTGCAACAGATAAAATATATGATTGAAGCTGCGGGACAAAAGAGCATCGCTGTGGGTTCTGTGTATATAAATTATTTAATAGAAAAAACTTACGGTGACTTTGTAGTTGCCAGCGGGCGCGATGTAGGTGACGGTACCCTTGGCCTTGGGCGGCATCAGCATCTTGTGCTTGACCAGGGTGTTCTCGTGGACGATACCGTACAGGTCTCCGCCGGTGATGTGTGAGCCGACCTAAACACAACAACAAAAACCCAAATCAATATATATAAAACTCTTCCGTTACTGACTGACTGACTGACTGACTGACTGACAGACAACGCAGAGCCGAAACTACTGGGCGTAGAAAGCTGAAAATTGGCACTTGGGTTCCTTGGGGAGTGTAGGTGAGCACTAAGAAGGGATTTCCCGAAATTCCCACGGGAACGGGAAAAAACGGGATTTTTGTGTTTTTGAGAAATCTTCGCGGGAAAAACCGCGGGGTAGCCTCTAGTCTATATATATAAAACGCTTCCGTTACTGACTGACTGACAGACAACGCAGAGCCGAAACTACTAGGCGTGGAAAGCTGAAAATTGGCACGTGGGTTCCTTAGGGATTATAAGTGAGCACTAAGAAGGGATTTCCCGAAATTCCCACGGGAACGGGAAAAAAAGGGGTTTTTGTGTTTATGAGAAATCTTCGCGGGAAAAACCGCGGTGCAGCCTCTATAGTTACTAAATAATTAGTAAGAAAAAATCAGAGACAACTTTCTAGTAACGGCAAGGAACGTATACAATGGATCCAAATAGTAGCCAGTTCAATAGGACAGGCAGGTTGTGTTCTATTCTATCCTCACCTTAACATTGAGAGGGTTGAACTCCCAGGCGGTCTCGCGGGCCAGGCACGGCACGTTCACACCCTTGGGGATGTAGATGGACTGCGTCAGCTCGTGGATGTCCTTGAGAGGGCGCTGGATGCCGTCAAAGATTGAGCCGAGGATGCCAGGCCCGAGCTCCACGGACAGCGGTTTGCCGGTGCGCAGCACGGGGTCGCCGACGGTTACGCCCGAGGTCTCTTCGTAAACCTGCGGCGATAGGGAGACATAATGTCATTGTGTTCTGTGATCCCTTCATCACCTTAAATCTCGTTTTGCGAAAAAATGCCAATGTGCAATGTGCATGTGCAGCAACCAGCACATCAACCTTCCTACCCTAATAACTTAATGAACTGTTTTACAACAATAATGAGAAGGCTAAGTTGCTGGCTGATTTCGGTACACACGTCGGTTCTATAGTTTACTAAAGTATTGATTACTATGTTGTTAGTAAGCACAGAAAGTAATATATGGATGTTTTTAATATAATATATTTATTTTTAATATAATAAACACGATGTTTAACGAAATATTTTAAAATAGCCGAAATCGCACACCTGCTGGTCACGACGAGCAATGTCGACGCTCATATGATCTTATAAATAAATGTTAGGATTTTCATTAGATCTCGAGGTCAACAACCGCACTATTTTATAACATTGAACAATTGAACATTGCTTCCATTTTCCCATAATGAGAGCCAACATATATGTATATTAAATGTTTTGTTTACATATATTTAATAATGTAAGATGTATTTAATAAATTTAATATGTATTGAACTAGTCGACCCGGCGAACTTCATACCGCCTAACCTTTTACTATTTTGTGCATGTGTATACTGTAAACCTTCCTTTTGAATCACTCTATCTATTAAAGAAAACCGCATCAAATCCGCTGCATAGTTTTAAAGATATAAGCATACATAGGGACAGACGCGGGAAGCGACTTTATTTTATACTATGTATTGATGTAGATCAAAATATTGCTCTAAAAATGCACATAGCATTACTTGCGCACATAAAGAAAAGATTTATAAAACCATGACAGCCTCGTGCGTCCTCGCTCAGAATGGATAATACGTCTGAGCGAGACAGCATGATGAGCGCGGCTTATAAGTATTTATATTATGGCCTAAATTTAGTACATAATATTCCTATGTATGTATTATGTATTCCTAGTTTTCATAAGCTGGAATGTCGCCAAAAAGCTTTAAGGCTGTGGTAGTAGGAATGCAAGTTGCGTAAGCGTAACAACGAGTGTTGCATAACGCCGCCGCCGCCGAAGCGCCGCCACAGCTGAGAAGACGGCCAGGCCTAATCATAATCAATGAGCAACAAGAAAAACCAGCCTATATGTACAATTACATTATTCATTACTAGCTTCAATGGACTGTTGGTTTCACACGTTTCACATTAGGAGCCGCTACTATGCTTTTCATTAAATTAGGTGTGGTAGTTAGTAAGAACGACAATAAAATTGTAAGGCGCGATACGAAGTTTGCCGGGACAGCTAGTAACCGAAATTATTAACCAATAATCTGTTACGCTCGTTTCATTACAATCTAAAGTAATGTCCGTCATGTCTTTTCAATACATTTGATTAGTGGACCGAGTTAATATTGTGCTGCCGACTCGTCTGCGGCAGGCCAGATAACAATCATCCAAGTCGCGTCGCGTGCTATGCTCATCACGTGACGGGCCACGTGTCGCCATAGACAAAGGAACAAGTCCAAAATTGTAGGGCGTGCAAGTCAAAAAGCATATATCTTCAAAATGTGTTTTCTTAAACCAAACCAAATTGATTTTCAATCATCTTTTCCTTTAGCTTATGTTTTAGAGGTAATAAAACTAATTTTTGTTCGCAGCTTCGTCATTTTCAAAAAAATATATATTTTTTAATTACATTTCAGTAGTTTAGTGAATGTTATTTTAGGTGCATTTTTACGACCTACTCTACACCAACAACAAAAACTACATTTTACATTTTAAATAATGAACTCTTTAAAGGAACCAGTACTTAAAACGTCATTTATACGGCAGTTCGACTACGAATTATCCAAAAATATCTGTTTCAAATTGGTAACTAAGAAATTGTTTATTGAGGATCGGTCTACGATCGGTTATACAAGGTAAGATACTTGTTTTCTTGTTTAAAAACGACAACAATCTAGATTTTTGGCGCAGATCTCTTTCATCGCCTTCTCAACAGGCAATAGCTGCCGGCACGGCGTCGGACAAAGTCGGGGACGTTAGCAAACAGTCGCGGCAGACGGAAACAAATGCCCGCCGTCGAGCTGCTGTCATTGACTTGTAATATAGACTATATAATGTGCATGCAATGCAAGATTTAATTTCGTTTGAAGATGTAAAATCCGTTTCTGGGTGGCATCGGACAGAATCGGCGACGTCGGTATGCCGCAGCAGCCGTTCGTCTGCAGAAACAAATGCCCGCCGTCAAGCTGCTGTTTGATTTTGTAACATACTTTAAAACCTTTCAACAAGATTTATTTTCGTTTGAGAGTTGTAAAATCCGTTACTGTCAGATGCCGCCCGCCCCGTGCCGGCCGGTCGATAGAAATGCAGCATATGAGTTCTTATCACTGCACCAAAGTGCTGGACCGCGAGACCACTCTCGCTCAGACTTATTGTAAAAGCTATCCCTCATTGCAATCCAACCAAACACATGTAGTTTTGTCGGTACGTATGGATACTCGTCCGCCGCCAGTTGCGAAAGTTATTTTCAATACAATGCACCATTTTACTTGAGTTATATACTCCATGAAATGTACGCGTACGAATTGTTCATTAGGATTATTAAGTACTTTTGTTCTAAATATTAATCCAATGCAAACATGCAATCATTAATTATGACGACAAATAAAAAAAATTAAGTAAAGTAAATTGATCATCAAAGATTTCAATTGAAAGGGTAGTACAAACAAAGATTGCCAGGTCAGTTAGTATATGAAACATATACAAAAAACTCCTCAAAAGTGATCCATCAAATTAACCATTAGTAGCTATAAGAATGTGATATTGTTGTGATGTGAATGTTACCTAACAT
This sequence comes from Euspilapteryx auroguttella, assembly GCA_951802225.1. NCBI lineage: Eukaryota > Metazoa > Arthropoda > Insecta > Lepidoptera > Gracillariidae > Euspilapteryx > Euspilapteryx auroguttella. The sequence continues at coordinate 7,443,619 of OX637641.1, read as the reverse complement.
AATAATATGAAAACAATCCTTTACCTGAATGGTAGCCATGTCACCCTCCAGACGGATGATCTCTCCAACTAACTCATTGTAACCGACACGCACCAGCTCATACATAGCAGATCCGGACATCCGCTCTGCTGTGACCACTGTAATACACAACAACTTTGCTTTCAAATTCATACACGATTCAAAGCTAGACAGAATACAAGGTAAAAATTGGAAATTAAAAACTTTATAAAAGTCTCATACAAAATTAACATAAAAATTCCATGTCTACCTGACACACCTGTCTTGTCTAGTTGACTGTCACTTCTCTTTTTTACATTTAAGCCAGCAAAGTGATATTACTTTGTCCCAAGAACTATGTATAAATAAAATAGTTTGGCTGCTTGATTTGTTGGTAACTCACCAGGTCCAGACACAGCAAAGACATATCCAAACCTCTCCTCATTCTCTTCATCAGCGATCCTCTTCAAGTTAGACTTGCTCATTATGAACAAATTACTCTTTTATCTGCTGAAAAATTAAGTTCAGTAAATAATCTGGTAATTTCAGTCAATATTTATCTACAATCAACAAAGTGCAGGCAAATAAATATTTATGCACAACACAAGACTTTAAGCTTGAGCACTCTTGGGATCATTATGAAATATGCCCCTGAAAATTTCATGATGGCATTGGCCTATAACACTAAAAAGTCTCCCAGCAAAGTGAAAGCCACAATTTTTTTTACCATGGGTGCCATGTTCCTTTTCCCTCACATCCTATTTTATCCATTTCTTGGTCAATATACGTCCCGAAATACATTTAAAATATTTAATTAGGTTCATTTTGATGGTATTCACTGAGCTGGTTGACTTGGTTGTGTTTTAAAAAATAATTAAATGTCGCAGTGCAAATATACATTTCGCTTTTGCATTCAGACAAATAACACAAAAAGACAGAAGCAGTGTGAATTTCATTATTAGTAAAAAGCTAATTAGCAATCAGATGATGGAAAATTTAGTTTAAGAAGTAAGATCAGAAATGAAATAGAACACTAACCTTCTTCCAGTCACCTAACAAGATTAGCTAAAACTTGGTTGAAACCAACATAAAAAAAATTTAAAGCTCTATGTATTGTATATATGTATTGAGAATGACATAAAAAATCACCCAACCTCCAGAGTTCCAGTCATGTGATAAGATGATGTTGATAGTAGTCAGATATAAAAATATGAGTCTACTGGAAATATGAGTGAGCGTACCGCGCAAATGTCGAACTCTACTTAGCTCATACTGTTAGGTAGGTAGATAGTACCTACTTTCAGTAGGTACCTAGGTAGTCACATGATAGTTTTGGGTCGATAGAAGTGAGGCAACAATTTACAAAGATAGTCACAAATAATTAAGATGTAGCTGATGATATGAATTATATATTAGGACAACTATACTCGTGGTAATGTTTAAAAAACCTGATCTGGACTGATATGCGTGACACACCACTGCGACGGAACTGCGCCCAAAAGTAGCAAAAGCTTACCAAAACACCAACAATTTTATGCAAAAGAAGATTAGTATTGGAACACCAGTAATAGCAACTGCTAATAAATCTAAAAATACTAGAAAAACCCAACTTACAGGACAAGAAAGATGGAAAAGATGGACAGAGAATGGCGGAAAATCGCGACTTATCACAAGCTACAGCAGTGATAAAAGTGAAGTCAGGTGAAGTCAGCTGACCCTTACTCTATGCCTCTTTGTCTATGGAGTATTGATTCGGGTTGGGCAGAGAGATGGGAGATCGCTGGATCATTTTGGGTAGAGGTGAGAATAACTGCTATTTTCCAATCGCATGCGATCGCTGTTATGCTATTTTAAACTGCGATCGCATTTTCGTTGTCGATCGCATGATATGCGATCCGGCAACGAGAATGCGATCGGCAACGAAAATGCGATCGGCAACGAGAATGCGATCGGCAACGAAAATGCGATTGACAACGAAAACGCAGGATGTAACTAGACATGCAAGTTTGCTCTAATATCAATGAATATGGATATTTTTATCAAAGTGCAGCAATTATCGATGTTACAAAACCTTAAACAATTTTTTTTCAGCAAAATGTATTTTTAGTACATTTCATATTAATTCGATAGGAGTGAGATCGCAATGCGTCAATGCGTTTCGTTGCTTTGATATTGACAAGCTGTCACATGCGATCGCGTTTTCGTTGCTGACGGCAACGGATCGAGAACGCGATCGGGCGTTCTCGAAAACGCGATCGCATTATACATTCGTTGTGAATAGCAATGCGATTCGTTGCCATTTTTTTAAATGCGTCACGTCACACAGAACAAGGAAGATGCTCTCGGTCGTCAGCTTATGTTTCCTACCCGGGATCCCGGGATCGGGCATTCCCGAGAAAAAAAGTCCCTAATTCCCGGGAATCCCGGAACGGAAAAAAATACCATGAACAAAATTCGAATTAAATTCTTATTAATTAATTAACGACCTCAGTGCGCTTGCCAAAACTGTTATATGTGTCGTAGTAAGATTTGATAATTAGGTTTTTTAGGGTTCGTTAAAATATTCTTTGACGCTACAGAGAACCAATCAGAAAAAGAGTTTACCAGCAAGCAATAATCTTAGCCAATCAGAGTTAAGGCAGGTTTAAAAATTTTTATTATACTAGGTTTTTTGCAAAAAAACTGCTTTATGTCAGGATGATTGAAAAAAAAAGTAATGCTTATATCAAATTATCCGGGTTTTCGCAAAATCCCTAGTTTTTTTTGCAAAAAACCTAATTGTCAAATCTTACTACGACATAATATGCAAATTATATGAGCCTAAGACCTGCCTGCGGAACACGATTTACATTCCATGCTATGTGCATAGATTTGTCTTGAAAATTCTGATATGTTTGATGATCATCGTTTAGTTTTTTTTTGTATCATAGATAAGTTCAGCCCGAGTGTTCATATTCATAGCCATGTCTCACGAAGATCTGATCAGCGGTTTGAAGATCATCAGCTCTTTTCTAGGTGACGAGGGGATCTAACAGACTTATGTCCAATCGATTGGAAATTTAGTGACATGTTACATTAATGATATTGAAAGTATATGTTAGGTAACCATGACCTGATCTGCCGTTTGAAGATGATCAGCTCCTAAATAGTGGATGAGAGGATCGCACTACATTCCATATGACCTATATATTTTAAATTTGGTTCCGTGTTACTTCAATGATATTGAAATTATATGGTTAACCATGACCCAGACCAGTCATTTGAAGATGATCAGCTGGTTAATAGTGGATGAGGGGACTAACTACCTTCCATAGATCTTGTTGTACCAAGTTGATTTCAATAAGGTAACCATGATCTTTTAAAGATGACCGCCTCTAATTTTATTCTAGTTTAGTGGATAAAGGAAGGGTCTAGTTTAGATGATCTGACTTGGTCTGGGGTTTTTAATTTTTTTATTTTGTTATAACACTTTAAGATCAGGAATCAGGCAGAGTATTCCGGTCAATCACATAATACAGTCAGTCAGTCAGTCAGTCAGTCAGTCAGTCAGTCAGTCAGTCAGTCAGTCAGTCAGTCAGTCAGTCAGTCAGTAAGTCAGTCAGTCAGTCAGTCAGTCAGTCAGTAACGGAAGAGTTTTATATATATTGACTAGATGCTGCCCCGCGGTTTTTCCCGCGCAGATTTCTCATAAACACGAAATTCCAGTTATTTCCCGTTCCTGTGGAAATTTCGGGAAATCCCTTCTCAGTGCTCACCTACACTCCCTAAGGCACCTACATGCAAAATTTCAGCCCGCTACGCCCAGTAGTTTCGGCTCTGCGTAACCATGATCTTTTAAAGATGACCGCCTCTAATTTTATTCTAGTTTAGTGGATAAAGGAAGGGTCTAGTTTAGATGATCTGACTTGGTCTGGGGTTTTTAATTTTTTTATTTTGTTATAACACTTTAAGATCAGGAATCAGGCAGAGTATTCCGGTCAATCACATAATACAGTCAGTCAGTCAGTCAGTCAGTCAGTCAGTCAGTCAGTCAGTCAGTCAGTCAGTCAGTCAGTCAGTCAGTCAGTAAGTCAGTCAGTCAGTCAGTCAGTCAGTCAGTAACGGAAGAGTTTTATATATATTGACTAGATGCTGCCCCGCGGTTTTTCCCGCGCAGATTTCTCATAAACACGAAATTCCAGTTATTTCCCGTTCCTGTGGAAATTTCGGGAAATCCCTTCTTAGTGCTCACCTACACTCCCTAAGGCACCTACATGCAAAATTTCAGCCCGCTACGCCCAGTAGTTTCGGCTCTGCGTTGTCTGTCAGTCAGTAACGGAAGAGTTTTATATATATTGATTACAGGTCCAATATCACACATTATCGTTTCCCATCTATTAATCAGTAATCCTACTCCTACTCTACATAATTTAAGTCTGTGCTGTGAGTCTGTGTTCCCATCTTTCTTGAGTCTGAGGAGTCTGAGGCATGGAACTATGACTAAAGCATGGAAGGAGTCCTAAAATAAAAAGTCACATTCATAGTGTTACGCTACTTACTCAAGTGCAATCATTGAATATGTTAAAAAGAGACCAATATACTTTCTCCACTGGGTCGTATGACTCTTCCGCACCTTGCCCGTAGCTGGGTTCGACTTTTTATTTTTTATTTTCTAAACGACCGGTGGGCGAAAATCGCAACCGAGTGGGTGCCAACTGATGGAAGACGAAAGCGTGGCCGGCCGAGAAGGAGATGGCGGGATGATATCGATTCCTACTTATCCGATTGGACTCAGGTGGCACAGGAGCTGAGCACAGGAGAGAGAAACGTGGAAACGGGAGGGGGAGGTCTTTGCCCAGCAGTGGGACACAGCCACAGACTATTAAAAAAAAAAAAAGCTAATGATGACAAAAATAACTTGTCCTAAATCAAGTTGTCTATACTTTTATACAAGACATAGTTCTTTATTATGGAACTTATTCAGGAGTAATTGTATGGTATTATAATAACAAGAAAACAACGACAAAGATAAAAACGCTTTATTGCTGTAAAAATGCAAATAAAAATACAAAATAAAACAAACCGTATAAAATTTTTTACAGAAAAAGAATAAGGGCAATGGGTGGCCTTATCGATTAAAGTGATTTCTTCCAGGCAACCCACTGCACACAATAGGTTATTTTAATGAATAAAACGGGTGTCTTGATAAAAATATAATAATACTTACCTATTTCTAAAGATTTTTCGTTCTTAAAAAACTCTGTCACATCAGATATTAGCACAGCTCTAAAATAATTTAACTAAAAGATGTGTGCCTATAATAATATGTATATATAAAACAAGTAAAACAAATCTATTTTTGGAAATTTCATAATGTATGATATGCGCTTCTTTCTTTACACACTCATTTTCAATAATCTTGCTCTGCACTCTGCACCTCAAATGTTTGTTTTTGCCTGGGTTGATCTTGATCATCACTTTGTGATGGATTGTTTGTATGTGAAAAATCACTGCTTGTGGTTTTTTTTGAGACCTAAAAATATAATATGTTTTAATTAAAACTAATAAAAGAAAGTAAGTATTATAAAAGTTGGGTGTAAACAATTTATACATACGTAAGTGATATCCTGCAGCAACAATGGCGCTTTTGTTAATATGACAAAGTGAAATTTTCATGGAATTTTATTTGTTTACAGTTTACAGCATTGGTTTACCCAAATTTACGGTTCATATATTCTGTAGTTTTTTTTTATCAAAGTATTTTGTGAGGCCTGTAAGAAAGCAAGAAAAATGTTCTTAAATATTATATTCAAGACAATAATAATAATAATTAAAATAATAATAATTCCGAAAAGGCTTTAGTACCATAGACCACATACATACGCTGCGGCAAGTTATACAGAAGACCGAAGAGTATAACTTGCCGCTATGTCTAGCGTTTGTGGACTATGAGAAGGCCTTTGATTCGGTCGAAACATGGGCGGTGCTAGAGTCTCTCCAACGATGCCGGATTGACTATCGGTACATCGAAGTGCTGAAGTGTTTGTATAGCAACGCCACCATGTCTGTCCGAGTACAGGAACAGAATTCGAAGGCTATTCCCTTGAACAGAGGCGTGAGACAGGGAGATGTTATATCTCCGAAACTGTTCACCGCCACTTTAGAAGACGCCTTCAAACTTCTAGAATGGAAAGGGCAGGGCATCAATATTAACGGCGAATACATCACTCACCTTCGGTTTGCCGACGACATCGTAGTCATGGCAAGGTCGATGGAGGAACTCAGCACGATGCTCGAAGGCCTCAACCGAGTCTCCCAACAGGTGGGCCTTAAAATGAACATGGACAAGACGAAGGTCATGTCTAATGTCCATGTTCTGCCTACCCCAGTTATGGTTGGGAACTCGGTTCTCGAAGTTGTCGACGAGTACGTATACCTAGGACAAACCATCCAGTTAGGTAGGTCCAACTTCGAGAAGGAGGTGAATCGCCGAATCCAGCTCGGATGGGCGGCGTTCGGGAAACTACGCAACGTCTTCTCGTCCAATATTCCTCAGTGCCTGAAGTCGAAGGTTTTTAACCAATGTGTGCTGCCAGTGATGACATACGGTTCTGAAACGTGGTGCTTCACTATAGGGCTTATGAACAGGCTCCGGGTAGCTCAACGAGCCATGGAGCGGGCTATGCTCGGGATTTCTCTGCGGGATCGAATCAGAAATGAGGACATACGCAGAGTAACCAGGGACACCGACATAGCCAAGCGGATAAGCTCGTTGAAGTGGCAATGGGCAGGTCATATAGCCCGCAGAACAGATGGCCGCTGGGGCCGAAAAGTTCTCGAGTGGAGACCACGGATCGGCAAGCGCAGCGTAGGACGTCCACCGACCAGATGGACGGATGATCTGCGCAAGGCTGCGGGTCCACGCTGGATGCAGATCCACCTGCGATCGGTACAGATGGAGAGCCTTGAGGGAGGCCTATGTCCAGCAGGGGACGTCCTACGGCTGAAATGATGAATAATAATAATAATTTATTCAAATATATATTAATTAAAGACTTCGTCTTTTTTTTTTTAGAAAACAGGTATCTTAGAGAATATTAACTTAAACGATGCCATCCCGCAACTTAAACTTGAAATTTTCATATACAATTATGAGGATCTGCAGAAAAAAAACATAGATAAACTTAAACCTATAACATGAAAACATTATCGAGAACCCAGTACACGCATACTCGTGCAGCGCGCGTGTACAATAATGCGGCGCACACGGACACCAACGCAAGCCTGCCTATAAAACCTCGCCGCTAGCCGTAGCGAGATCATTCGATCGCTAGGACTCGTAGAGTGCGGTAGCCTCGCAGCCCACTCTATGCAGTCAAGTAGCTCTGCCTGTTCGGTAGCCCCGCAGCCTTCAGGTTTGAGAAGCTAGGAAGACACGAGGTTCGATAGTCCCACAGTCAACCTCCAGGTCTACTATAGTCCGGAAGTCAATCTGTTCGGTAGCCCCGCAGCCTTCAGATCTGACAACCGATGTTATTATTCTTATTATTGTGTAAACTCCATAGAATAAGTTCAAATTTGTAAACCAGTACCTAAGTTGGTTCAAGTAATAAATAATCTATGCCAAATCGTGCATTTCATTTACTAGAAACCCAACATCTGGCGCCCAACGTAAAATTCAAAACTACCCTCAAGAAAATAAATAAAAATGACAGTCCAAATGTCAAAAGATCAGTTCGCCCAATTGATGGCATCAATGTCAAGGCTGAACGTGAGCCAAAAGAGTTTTGCTCAATGCACAAGCAGATTCGGAGGTGAACGGAACTCTGAAAAAGTGGAAGAATTTATAAATACAATAAATATTTTCAAAAAAATCGAGAAAATCGACGATAAAGACGCTCTGAAAGGTTTACCGCTCTTACTAACGGGAACAGCATCAACTTGGTGGCAAGTTGTCCAATCAGAAGCAAAATCTTGGTCAAGCGCTCTAAACTTAATCAGAATGGCCTTTGCCCCAAAGAAGCAATCTCACGAAATATATATTGAAGTGTTTTCTTCAAAACAAGGAAACAAACCTATTGACGAATTTATAAGGGAAAAAAGGGCTTTGTTGGCGCAACTCCCAGCAAGACGCCACAAGGAGGAGGAGCTTCTTGATTTCATTTACGGGCTGTTGAACGTCAAAATAAAAAAGGCAGTACCCCGGCACGAAATAGAATCATTCGCTGAACTACTGGAACGCGGTCGCCTGGTGGAAAATCTGGAGAAGGAAGCGAACACTAGTGAGAAGCGTGAATCGGCCGGAACTTCAAGCACAAATTTAGCAGCAAGTACTGTAAAAAGATGTACTTATTGCGGCAAACGTGGCCATCTATATGAAGAATGTAGGAAGAAAAAATTTGACACGGCTAACAATGAGCTACAAAATCCCAATCTTAGCTGCTACGGATGTGGTGCTCCTGGTGTCTTCAGAAGAGATTGTATCAATTGCAAAAATAAAGAGACACCACCAAAACCAGTTGAGTTCTTTTCAATGGCATCCATGCCAATTGAAAGCGGTGTGAAAATACCTACAATCGATATCAAAATCCAAAGACTTTCTGGACATGCTTATATCGATACCGCCGCACGCACAAGTGTAGCTGGATCCAGGCTCTATGAGCTACTGAAGGAAACCGAGACACAGTTTATTGAAAAAATGGCTGATGTTATATTGGCAGACGGGAGCCGTAAGCAAATAACCCTGATGGTGTGCATTATAAAAATGGTGATTGGAGAACGCACACTTCCTATCAAGTTATCTGCGATTCCGGAAGCAAACAACGCAAGAAACCTGTTGGGAATCGACTTCCTCGAAGAAGCAGGAATCGTGTTATACCTGCCTCAACGTGGTTGGTATTTCGGGGACGAACCGGGAAAAAAATTCAGTTTTCTGCAACTCAAATCAGAGCTGATATCTCCGAGTCAGCAGAGGGAGCTGATATCTCCAAGTCGTAAACTGACGAAGAAACTATCATTCGACGTCGAAGCCAAAGACGAGCAAGAAGAAATATCAGAGTTTCTCAAATGGGCTCGTGAGTTACACCAATTGTCTCCAATGCCTGATACACCACCCGAGAAGAAAGTCAAATGGGAATTAACAAAGCTGGACACTCCGCCGCGCCCTGTAAGACCACGGGAACCACTCTCGCTGTCTGAGGATAATCTGAAACATAAAGACCCACGGGTAAATTATGTATTAATAAATCCAACGACTGAAATGTACTCTATTGATGTTTTATTACGATCTGATGAGGGGGAATTATTGTCTATAGTAGAAAAACAACAACTTAATAATTTGTTAGAAAAGTACAAACATATATTCAACGAACAAGGTCCACCTACTAATTACTCTCAACATCGAATTGAAACTGGGGATCATCCACCAATAGCAGTAAAACCTTACAGGTTATCTCCAGTACGCCAACAGCAACTTAAAATAAGGTTAGATGAAATGTTAAATAACGACATTATAGAAGAGTGTGACTCACCTTGGTCAGCTCCATTGATATTAGTTCCTAAAGGCGACAATGATATAAGGGTGTGTGTTGATTATAGGCGTTTAAATGAAATAACCAAACCAGACAGATACCCTTTACCTCGAATAGATGACCTATTACACCAAGCGAAAGCGATGCCCTTTATGTCAACGATTGATCTGCAATCAGGCTACTGGCAGATTTTAATGAATCCAGAAGACAAAGAGAAGACCGCATTCGTATCACCATTCGGAATGTATCGCTTTAAACGAATGCCGTTTGGTCTCAGAAATGCCCCGGCCACATTTCAAAGAATGATGAATAGATTCATACAAGGACTACATTCTAAGTACGTGTTGGTCTACTTAGACGATTTAATTCACCGATCGTCAATGTTCAACACACACTTGAAAGAACTAGAAGAAATTTTCAAAAAACTAGAAGAGTACAACTTGAGAGCAAGCCGACCTAAATGTAAATTTGGGTGTGCTAAAATAAAATACCTGGGTCACCTTATTGTACCAGAAGGGATACAAAATGACCCAGACAAAACAGCAGATATATTGAATAGACCAGCGCCCAGAAATCTGAAACAATTAATTTCATTCTTACAAACTGCATCCTGGTATATATATTCATCAAAAATTTTGCAGAAATCGCACGACCACTTAAAACATTAACAAAGAAAAAGGTTAATTGGATATGGAAAAATGAACAACAAAATGCATTTGAAAAAATCAAAATTGCATTATCAAACGCACCTGTCCTAAAACAAGCTGATTGCAACGAGACTTTTAAAGTTAAAACCGATGCAAGCCACTACGCCATTGGAGCAGCCTTAGTCCAGGGGGAGGGCGATAAAGAACATCCCGTAGAATATGCAAGTCGCCTCCTAACACCAGCAGAACTAAATTTTTCAGTCACAGAAAAAGAAGCATTGGCAATAGTATGGGCTATTTCGCGTTTTAGAGGTTACATAGAGGGATCAAAATTCGTAACATTAACAGATCACCAACCATTAAAATGGTTAATGAATCTAAAGACACCAACAGGCCGCCTAACAAGATGGGCTCTACAATTACAACCTTATGATTTTTATATTGATTACTGCACAGGAAGAACAAACGTTGTGGCGGATACCTTATCAAGACCACCATGCCTTGAACATGATGAAAATTGCACAATGTGCACCATTGAGATAACACTATCTAATGTGAATGAAAAACACATAAGAGAAGAACAAATTAAAGATGAAAATCTCAAAACTATGATAGAAACACTTGAATCAAAATATAATACTGAAGACTACATAGAACTATCAAAGAAAGGTTATTTAACACACAAGGGTGTATTATACAGATATACCCCAGATCAAGAAGATGACGATGCAAAACTGGTTATCCCACAACATGAAAAAGGCAACTTACTGAAATCATATCATGACGCACCTACAGCAGGACATTTAGGTGTAGAACGAACGCTAGAAAGAATAACAAGAAAATATTTTTGGAAAGGATTACGAAAAGATGTTACAAACTACGTAAAAACATGTAGCCTTTGTCAAAAGTATAAACCATCCAACATGAAACCTGCAGGATTATATCAATCTACAGCAAATAACCAAAGATTTGAAATACTTTCTATTGACTTATTTGGCCCTTTACCGAAAACAGCAAGTGGAGAAAGATGGATTTTCATAATTGAAGACACAGCATCCAAATGGATAGAACTATTTGCAATGACAGAAGCAACCGCTCAATCTTGTTCTAAAATATTGTTAAACGAGATAATACTGAGATTTGGACTACCAAGAAAGATAATAAGTGATAATGGACCACAATTCATATCTGGAATTATGCAAAAACTCACCTATTGTTTAGAAATAAACCACATACTTACACCAGTTTACCACCCTGAACCAAATATAGTAGAAAGAAAAAACAGAGATATGAAAACCATGATTGCTATTATGGTACAAGAAAAACATAATCAGTGGTCCTCAGCCTTACCAGCAATAAGATTTGCCATGAATACAGGTGTATGTCAAAGCACAGGCTTTACACCAGCGTATCTCACATTCGGAAGAGAGCTAAGAACATTATATGACCTAAAACATGACCTAAGTGAAGTAGTAAGGTCAGAAAATTACGTAGCTGAAATGTCCCCAGTACTAAATAAACTACACGAAGATTTGAAACAAGCTAAAGAAAACATAGAAGTTTCACAAGAACAAAGCCGTGAAAATCCTAACAAAAAGAGGAGACCAGATCCAGGATACAAAATTGGAGATCTAGTACTCGTTCAAACACACGCAATAAGTAAACTTGATAAACAATTCACCAGTAAATTCGCACCACGACGCGATGGACCCTACATCATTATAAAGAAACATGGAGCAACTACCTATGAAATCGCTGACCCAAAGGACCCACAAAAATCCATTGGAAAATATCATGCCTCAGCAATCAACACATTTATGCAAAGAGAGGAAGAAGCCATACCGATCACTGTACCCATTCGTCGAAGAGGCAGACCCAGGAAGAACGATGACTAAAATCAGTTGCTCTTCCGGGACGTATACGAGCACCTGAGGGGGAGAATATAACATGAAAACATTATCGAGAACCCAGTACACGCATACTCGTGCAGCGCGCGTGTACAATAATGCGGCGCACACGGACACCAACGCAAGCCTGCCTATAAAACCTCGCCGCTAGCCGTAGCGAGATCATTCGATCGCTAGGACTCGTAGAGTGCGGTAGCCTCGCAGCCCACTCTATGCAGTCAAGTAGCTCTGCCTGTTCGGTAGCCCCGCAGCCTTCAGGTTTGAGAAGCTAGGAAGACACGAGGTTCGATAGTCCCACAGTCAACCTCCAGGTCTACTATAGTCCGGAAGTCAATCTGTTCGGTAGCCCCGCAGCCTTCAGATCTGACAACCGATGTTATTATTCTTATTATTGTGTAAACTCCATAGAATAAGTTCAAATTTGTAAACCAGTACCTAAGTTGGTTCAAGTAATAAATAATCTATGCCAAATCGTGCATTTCATTTACTAGCAACCCAACAAACCTGTTTTATTGTTTTATCCAGAATGGGTAAATTGTATGTCATGTCACGATATTTTCTTTAAGGCCTATATCCAGCAGTAGACGTTTTTCAGCTGAGATGATGGTATTTTCTGGTTGCATTTCTTTCTTAGATATGAAATATGAGTATTCCACTGAATGTCGCTGTCCTATTTCCTTTAACATTAAGTTGATAACGATTAACATTTAATTAAGTTGATATAAAATAAGCAATTGAAAGGGCAATATTTTATGATTACCACTAGGGTGTCCAATTTCCCGGCCTATTTCATTTCCCGGGAAACGGGAAAAAAAATAAAAAATTCCCGGGATACCCGGGATGTTGTTCCGGGATTTTGTTAAATCGTACGCTGAATGGCCAAAAATGAGGCTCGGGTCGGGTCGCATATAAAACACTTCGATTTTCTTTTCTCAAAACGCGTCAAAATATCGGGTTGGCAATGGTGATTAACGAAAAAGTAAGTAAAACTGTGTTTTATTTTTTAACATAAAACAGACAAATAAAAAGATATACGTATTTTGTATGTTGTTAGGACTTGTATTTTTTTTTGTCAAGGCTACTAATAAAGAAATGGGGTTCATTCAACACTTTAAAATGTTTGATCAGTAAAGATTGAGTTAACTGAACTGACCAATTTTAGAGTTTCTTTAGTAGTTTTTTTTCCATCACTTTTTCGAAGATTTGATTGTTCATTGCCATTGCAAACCCTATAGTTTTGCGAATTTTGAAAAAAAAAAAAAGTGTTTAATGGTTTTTATCTACATTCATATCATAACAACAAATCCCTACAAATTTTCAGAAACGATAAGTCAATGGCCTCTATACCATTGAAACCTGTATTGTGGTGCATGCATCTTAATTTTTACTTTACTTTAGCGATAACCAAACTTTAATCACGTTCAAATTGAGAACATCTTAGAAAAAAAATGTTTGATTGTAATTATCGACTGTGTCGATTTGAAATTTCATTCGATATGAAATTTTTGCTCTATATATTTATTTGAATATCGAATTATTACAATCGACTTGAGAATCGGAATCGACTCAAGTCTAGATTCATTATAAATTAAAAAACTTTGAATGACAGTCATTTGTTTCGAACGAACTTCTTAAGATCAGAAAAGTTATTGTAGTTAAAGGTATTGTATTTTGCCGTGAAATAAGTATTCCACCAGAAAAACTTCTGAACATATTGTAGAAAACTAATGATATGCATGTTGATAAAGTTAAGTTAAACAACTGTACATGATTAGGCATTTAAACACTCATGTGATCTTATTTTACCAAACACGTGTATTAATGCCTATGTACCAGTCATATAAAAAACTACTATGGGACCCCTTCCCTAAAGATTAACCAAGCCAAAGTTTTACCGTTGAGTGTATGATTGTTTCAATTAAAAGTGCAGTAAAAGTTTGATCTAAAGTAATCAAAATTTTTTTGTGGAAATTACAGGATTTATCAAAGGTCTGGATAGCCCAATACCGATATGAGAATAGATTCATAAGAATTTAATTCGAATTTAGCTATGGTATTTTTCCCGGGATTCCCGGGAATTAGGGATTTTTTTCCCGGGAAGAAGATCGGCCGATTTCCCGGGAATTCCCGATCCCGGGATCCCGGGTAGGAAACCCTAATTACCACCAACCAACTTATTCAAATTGCAGCAGCAAAACTGTTGTCATAGTTTCAGGTTATAATCTTGACCATCTTAAATCTCATTTGTTGATAAAACAGTATGTTGTGAATGTTTATAATCTTGTCTCTTTATAGCATCCAGTCATTTTGTTTTTAGTATATAATTTACTTGAAAACTGAAAAAAATACAACAATTAGCATATTATTATGTCTGATTTTTATTTGTCCTTAAGTTAGAACGGATGATTTAGGTTCGATAACTTTTGTCTAAACATATTTTGGCACAACACTATCTTTACAGAAGGTGTTGTACCGTAATAATTCAATAAATTTAGGTACGAGTTCGACAAACAGCGTGTAAAATAGATGTTCTTGATAATTTATTAGTCATAATAGTGCCCAGAAGTCAACAATGAAACAAAATGATTTACCGAATGGTAGGTGATCAAAACATCAAGATTTTGATTTCTTGACGCATTTGATTTACATCCCGGCACTACACAAGAGATTGTTATACATTAACTTAAACATTCACAATCACAAAACCAATTTATCACACCTTTTTCATAAAAAATAATCATAAAACTTTTGGAGCTGCTACCGATGTTTACAATGTCATATCGTAGTGATTTACCTTCTCTCTGTGTCATATTATACGTCAAAATAAAACAAACCATAAACCACCAAATATGTACCAAATTATTGGTTTTTAATTTGGTACGGTAGAAATAAACCAGTGTCATCAATAAACCACTTTGATGCCACAAGAAGAAAACTTGCAAAGAATTCTTATATTTTATCTCTCTCTAACTAATAGTCTTTTTGCCGTTTAGTAAGGAGCGTAACAATATGAAAATAACTTTTTATTTTAGCCCGGCTTCTAGAGGTCTGAGTGTTCCGATCATAGATATGGGAGAACGCTTACACCATTATGAAAATATTGGACTATGTTCCTTTGACTGCCCAAGGGCTGGATAAAAAACCAACACAACAAACGTCTGTGAGGTCAATCGTATCGTAGGTAATCAATCAATAAATACAAATCATGGTCACCAATCACCAATCCACTACAATTCTTCAGTGTTGCTACCTCAGTGGATTTTCCACTAAATCTGGTGCTTTGGAACCCCCATTTAGTGACACATTTTTGCTTTTAGAATAAATTGGGATTGCGTTGCGGTATGCCGTGCCGTTCGAAAGCGTATGATCTAAAGATGTATTGATTAGATATGTGATTTTTTAAAATTGAATACAAAGTAAGTAAGTGTTTAATAAATTTTATTTTATCTTTTTGTACTTTGAGGGCCCTTAGTTTTCTGTAGCTGTCTTGTGCACATCATTATAGTTTTTAAAGACAAAAATATGAGTTTTGATGGCAATCAAATTGATAGGTTGCGAATTGGTTAATTTTTAGAAAAGTTATTCGGGTCTCAAATCTTTAAAATGAAAAATTCCATTTAAGAGGCATAGCACAGCCCCAAATATTATGAACTGGGCTAAAAACATAATTAAAGAATTATGTTTAGAATTTGTTTAAATTATTTATGAGGCATAGCACAGCTAAAGTAGCGTCACCCGAGAGAAAAAAAAAATCTTTTAAACTAAGGCAAATATCAAAAATTCGAAACAGTATTCCACTTGATAATGCAGCCTAGTATTCTTAGAATACTGTTAAATAGCTTTTAGGGTAAAGATCAAAGAAAGCTACTGATTGTTGCCAAAAGTGGCCGTTTTTAGCAACAATCAGTAGCTTTCTCTGTTTTTTAACCTAAAAGCGTGTCCTAAGAATACTAGGCTGCATTATCAAGTGGAATACTGTTTCGCATTTATGACATTTGCCTTAGTTTAGAAGATTTTTTTTTTCTCGGGTGGCGCTACTTTACATGTGCTATGCCTTTTAAATAATTTAAACAAATTCTAAACGTAATTCTTTAATTATGTTATTAGCCCAGTTCATAATATTTGGGGTGCATGGAACGCATAGCAAAGGGTCCCTCCTGTCCACTCATCTGCCATACACCTTGTAAGTATACAGGGTGCATGGCAGATGACTGGACATACGTTAATGGGGGACATAAATTGGGATTGTGATTGTGCTATGCCGTTCAAAAGAATATGAACTGAATATGTTTTTAACAAATCGTAAAAACTCCACTA
Source organism: Euspilapteryx auroguttella (assembly GCA_951802225.1). Lineage (NCBI taxonomy): Eukaryota > Metazoa > Arthropoda > Insecta > Lepidoptera > Gracillariidae > Euspilapteryx > Euspilapteryx auroguttella. The sequence goes on along the minus strand of OX637641.1, from coordinate 7,427,242 downwards.
TTTTAACTCAAAGTCGATGTTTAACTGAAAGTATTTTTTTCATCTTTTTGTAGTTTGAGGGGCCGTAATTTTCTCAGTAACTGTCTTGTGCACATCATTATAGTTTTTAAAAACAAAGGTATGATTCTAGATGGCAATACAATTTAAAGGGTAGTAATTGGTTAATTTTTAGAAAAGTTATTTGGGTCTAAAGTCTTAAAAATGGAAAATTTCAAAAAAGAAATCTATAAAAAAAAAGATAGGGCCCAGGCCCGGCCCATACATTTGGGGTGGGAACGCATAGCAGACGGTCCCATCTGTCCTAACGTATGTCCACTTATCTGCCATACACCTGTATATTAGTGTTAAATTTAGTGGATTTCAAAGAGGGGGGCATCTTTTTGTTGTGGTATTCTTGTTGTTTGAGGAGCCTTATCTGGCGGATTGCTATTTCATCCGTTGGCAACACTGTAATCTTCCACCTCTATCTCCAACGTGAAAGATTTACAAAATTTCAGAAATCAAATGCAAACAAACCAAGTAATTAAGTGTTCTTTTATAACTAAACAGTGTGCAGATCTTTACGTAGGTTATCTAATAATGTGATGTGTGCTTTTTATTGTATAGCTTTTTATTTTTCAGTGGAGCTGGAACTACCACAGCCGCAGCTTCTGTTGTCTGGAACAATGGGGTTTGAAGAGCAAGTTAGCGCAGTGTTGTTCGGTTTGCGGCTGACTCGGGAACAGGTAGAGGAGCTAAGTCTCCTCTATTACAATCTGGAAAATGCACTGAATAAGCAGTGGCCCGGTGTGTTGTCATATCATGATGCTATAGTTGGTTAATTCATTCACTCTGCTTCTGCCCCATAATATGGCAGGGCTTCTGAAGAGGTTCTTTTGTTGATCTAGAAAAACAAAAAGTATTCTAGCAAATGAGGCCTTCTTTTAAAGTTTTTCCACACACACATATTGCTGTAAATTACTTTTGTTTAGTTAGATTTATATTTTTATAGTTATATTTTATAATAGACTTGCACACCCTCTTCTCTTACATTTACTTTTTCTCTTTACAGGTTGCAAAGTACACCCTTTTGGATCAGTGATGACTGGACTAGGTATAAAGACCAGTGATGCAGATTGTTTTGTAGAGCTCCCAATATATATGAGAATACCTCCAAAGAAGCTAGTTGTTATAGCTAAGCATATACTGAATTGTCAGCCTTACATATATCAGAAATGCTTTGCAATAACAGGAGCAAAGGTTCCAATACTAAAGTTCTTTCATACTCCTACTCAACGTCACTGCGATCTTAGCTTCAGTTCAAAAACAGGTGTGATGAACAGTCGCACAATCAGATTCCTTATGCGAAGAGATGAAAATATACTTTCAATGGCTGTCATTCTTAAATACTGGTCAAAAGTTCATGGTTTGTGTGGAACCAACCTTCTGCCTAACTATGCCCTTATCATGATGATAATATTCTACCTGCAGCATTTGCACATTTTGCCATCAATAAAGCACTTGCAGGAATCAGTGACGCCTGTGATGGTAGACAACTGGAACCTGAACCATGCAGATGAAATTTTGAATTTTAGAAAATCAGAGACTGACCTATCTTTATCTTCACTAATATGTGGGTTTTTCAAGTATTATAAAGATTTTAATTATGAAGAACACATTGTGTGCCCATTTTTGGGCTATCCAATTCTCAAAAGTGTGTTTAATGAGCTAAGCTCAGTTCCAGCAGAGTTCTCATTGTACAAAAGTAACATGCGTGAGGGCCTGTGCGCGCCATTGCGCACTGATACAGTAGTGTGTGTGCAGGACATGTTTGAACACCACAAGAATTGTGCAGCCGGCGTGCACCTGAGGCTTTTCAACATGGTAAAAGCTTACATTGATCATGCCTCAGTGATATGTTCATCGTGTAATGAAGAGAGTGACAACCTTGTGCGTGACTTGTTACAAATTGCACCACACGGTGCGCCTTGCGTGGCGCCGCTGCGCTTCCGGCCGCACGCACAGGTGCATAGAAAACGAGCGCGGGCGACTAGAGGAGCCAGAGGAATCTATAAAAATAAGTTTGGAAAAGTGTTTAGGCCACATCCCCAATAAAAGTGGCGCCAATCTTGAAAAAAATTAGATCTTGGACAAATAAAGAAAATTAAAGTAGGTAATTTACTTACCTATGATTTAATCATTTCAAAAATATTGTAATTGATATTTTTTTTATATTTTTATTGGTTGGGAATTTATGAAAAAGATTTTTTAAAGCCTGAATACCTAAGTACTTTTTCACATGTTAAATCTACGTAGTTGTGTGGTGATTGTGAACTTTTTATTATTATATATACTTCGCAATTAAAAGCCTCATGATGAAGTATTATACACGTGCGCGTATTTTTAACTGGGGATTTACAAATGCTCGTTGGGTCTTGTAACTTTTAATATTATTAGTTAATGGTTTCAGACTGCGACAATCAAATTTTTAGGTACCTAGCTAATTACAACCATACACTCCGTGCAAAAAGTAATAGACGGTGTCAGTACATATCGTACCAAAGACACTAACTTTAACACTTTTGACCTCATACATAAAATATGTGTATTAAAAATAATAACTTTTGCTTTTATTTTTATGTTGAACTGAACACGACTGCGAATTCTTTAAGCTGCTCTTGCTGTAGACCAAAAGCGATTTTTATATAGCTCTCTGTGACCTAACCAACCTTGTCTTTAATATGCAATGCTTTTTTTATTTACACTGCTAATATCTATCCACACTTCAATACATAGTATAAAATAAAGTTGCTTCCAGCGTCTGTCCCTATGTATGCTTAAACCTTTAAAACTACGCAACGGATTTTGATTCGTTTTTTTCAAAAGATAGAGTGATTCAAGAGGAAGGTTTATAAGTATAAAACAAACACAAAATAGTTATAGATTAGGCATTACGAAGTTCGCCGGGTTGACTAGTATATTATAAATGCGAAAGTAACTCTGAAATACTTAAAAATTACTAAGGACCAACATCTGACTTCACCAATATTTGACTGCTCCGTGGCTCAGTTCGCAGTGTGTGGACTGGGTAATCGTGTACACCTGGGTTCGATTCCCAGGCGGGCGAATATTGATATGATGAATATCGATGTTTGTTTCCTGTCTGGGTGTAATGTTCGTCTCTGTATATGTTTCGGTCACCCTAGATACAGGTTCTTCCTAGTTAGGGGCAGGGCCGCCTTAAACTGGCTGGGGGCTCTTGGGCACACAAGAATTTGGGGCCCTTTTTGAAAGTTAAAAAAGTATTGTTGCCCAAGTTTTTTTTATAAAGAATTATTTTTTTACTGTTAGTTTTTTTTTGTGGAATAGTGGTATAGTAAGGAAATAATTATGGGGGATCGACGATCGAAGGTTTGGCGCAAAAATCAAATTTTGCGATTTTTATTTATTATTGCAAAAGTATTCCTTCTTAGTAAAGTTTTAATAACTGGCCGCAACTAAATAACATTCTAGCACATTGTTATAAGTACATCGTTTTTGAAAGACAGAGTGACTGATTTAGTGTATTTTACAATAGCTTGACTTTTGGCCAAATGTGGAATGTTATAAACAACATCTTTAACTCTGTCTTCCAAAAACGATGTATAAAAATCTGAGAGACCGTTATTTAGCGCCAGGATGTCATTCAAACTAAATTAAAAACGAATACTTTCGCTGGAATAAATAAAAAATCCGAAAATATTGAATTTCCCGCCGCACCTTGCCGAACCGCCATAATTTTTTTCCTAATTTTGCTTATCAGTCGGTTGGAATCGATCAGTTGATTCGAATCGTTTTTTTTTTCATAGGACTTTGATTTGAATCAACAATGGTTGTGATTCGAATCCATTGATTTATTTTTTTTTTGATTGGAGTAACACCTTTAATTAATACATCATTTGGGGATCCCCCAACCATAGGTACATTAAACATAGGCAAGGCAGTGTCGACATTTATGTGAGGCCTTGTTTCGACAGCGCATCTTGACTTTAGAATCGCTGCGATTACGTGAGTTATCGCTATATGGTATACTAGTAAATTAGCTAGCATGCGTTCAGAAATATTAAGCACAGTAGGAAAAGGCACAGTCATCGATATAATAGCGTAGTTTATTCCTTGTAAATAAATAACTTTTAATAACATTACATATTTGTGAATAAAGTGTAATGTGCCTGACAAAAATGTTTTAAGAATAAATGTGTGGTGAGAGAGAAATGGGCGGTCCTTCGGGGGCCCCCCCTGAGACGGGGGGCCCTGGGCACGGGCCCCGTGTGCCCTTATGGTAAAGACGGCATTGGTTAGGGGCTCTGAGCTTAACATTTAACAACTATTTTAGCTCTCTGCTCCTTGATTAACAGCGATTGATAGTGCGGTCGACGCTGCTCGACTGCTGCCGAGCGCGCGCGGTTTGTGCCGTGCGGTCCGTCTGATGTCAACCTAACTAAAGCCTGAGAATGGACATCCGGCTACTTTTTATCCCGAAAATCGCACGGGAACTTATTGCGCTGGCGAAGCCGCGGGGCGCTATCACTAGTATAAATCATGTATAATTACGATTATACATTTTATATATATAATATGTTATATCGTTATATCGTGTTCCTAGTATTGTAATCTAAAAAGAAATACTTTAATTTTGAAAATATAAAGGCCTGGGACATATGTATCAATGTCATACGCCCCTATATGACACACCATACGCACCTGTTTTCATTGAGTATTTATTTTAATTTATAATTATTACTTTTTATGTTTAATTTAATTTGTTTTTGATTTTACGTATGTACGTGTTTTGTGTTAATTTTTGTTTAAGTATTTGTTTTTGTATTTCATGTGTAATTGGTGTGTGTTTAAGCTGACGCAAATAAACATTTCTTTCTTTCTTTCTTTCTTTCTTTATGCTAAGCGATCGTGATGCAACAACATAGCGTACGCAATGCGAATATACTGCCGTCCGATTATATTATATTTGTTTGTAGTGTATAGGTAAGGTATAGAATAGATAGTAACACCCACCTGTTAATAATTTTTCATTTTTTTTAAAAGAACCCAGTTTTCAGCAAAAAAACTAATTTAATAATTTTTAAAGTATTTATTTAACAAGGATAGATAAATTAATTAAAAAAATAGGTAGAGACATTATACCTATATTAGAGCTGTTTAATTCCGTAAACTCTAATCAATATATATAAAACTCTTCCGTTACTGACTGACTGACTGACTGACTGACAGACAACGCAGAGCCGAAACTACTGGGCGTAGAAAGCTGAAATTTGGCACATGGGTTCCTTGGTGGGTGTAGGTGAGCACTAAGAAGGGATTTCCCTAAATTCCCACGGGAACGGAAAAAAACGGGATTTTTGTGTTATGAGAAATCTGCGCGGGTGAGACCGCGGGGCAGCCTCTAGTCATTCTATAATGAGGGCTAAATGAGGAGTGACAATTAAAAAAAAAGTTATAATACGCCCGTAGATGGCGTTGTCTATCGGACAGGCAAAACAAAAACGAAATTCAAATTTTTTCGCGTTTTTTATTCTGGCGAAAGTATTCATTTTTAATAAAGTTTTAATGAATTTGCGTATGTAAAAAACCATCTCCCACATTGTTATACAACGTTTTTGGAAGACAGACCTACTGATTTTGTGTCTAAGGACATAACTTGACTAAAAGGCCAAAAATAAAGTTATGTCCTTAGACTCATAATAAGTAGGTCCACCTTAAGCGTGACGAGTTTCAATTTTATTTTGAGCTTTCTATGATTCATTTGAACTTGACATATAGACTGCAGGCGCCATCTGATAGCGGCGTGAAATAACTTGTTTTTTTTCTGAGATGGCAAATTGAAAACCTCGCATTGGCAGTAAAAGCATTAATTTTACAATTTAATTTTTAGCTTATTGTTTCAGGTACAGTAGCATAGCTTAAGTTAAGATATAAAATGTTGCTATATGGTTTAAATCTTGCTTGCTAAATTAATTCAGTTAGATTCATGCCATGTCCTGCTCCGTCTTTACTAGCCACATTCCGTCTATAACCTGGCCCTCCAGGTCCACTGATATCTGAAAAAATATTTTATTTTAGTCTAAAGCCCGTAATATCAAACTCTGTTTAAAATGTGTTGTTGGTTTAAGCTGCAGCTGACACTTTATGTTTATATGAAAAAAGCAGTTTAAACCGAGTTGGATATTACGAGAGAGAGAGCATCTTCCTTGTTCTGTGTACGGGCATAAGGGTCCAACCGAACGTACAAACCATAACCACAACACTCGAGCGTATACTTTCTATTCAAAATTAGAATTTAGTAGTAAGTACCACATTTTGTCGAAATTAATGGATCGTGCCGGTGACACCGACCCCAAAGAAATCACATGGCTGGCAAATTATGACAACACAATCACAATGTCACTGTCGGTATCCGATATTGCAACGCAACTAGGTACAAAAAGTTACTTCACACGTAACAACTGCTTGACTGCGATGTTGTGGTATACGTGTGGGTGGACCCTTAAATGTGGGCTTAAATTAATTAATCGAGTACTTATTAGTTAACCGGTTATTCCCAGTTGTCGCCACTGGCAACGACCCCACTGGGGACAAATGGGAAAAAAAATCCCATTTGTCGCCAGTGGTGACTAATGGGATTTTTTTTCCCATTTGTCCCCTGTGGAAACGTTGTCAGTGGCGAAAACTGGGAATAACCGTTAAAGAGTAATTTTTGCATGAACCATGAACTATATGTATTGAGAAAGAGATGCATCCATTAGAGACAGTCTTTAAGTTGTTGAAGTTTATATAAAAATACTATTATAGAATCACACTACCAACCTGTTCAATCTGCAAATGCGTGCGGTTGTAGAACTTGAGCCTTGTGTAGCCAAAATCCTGCGAGCGAAATGCTGACCAGTGGAATGGATTTCCTGAGAAGATGGAATAATGGTTAATAACTCAAATTTAAAAATTTAAAAACCCCCGACCCAGTCAGACCCCTCATCAACTTAAGTAGAACGAGAGCTAATCATCTTAAAAATATCATGGTTATACCTTAACATATATATACTTTCAATATCATTGAAGTAACACTGTACCAAATTTTTAATTGATAGGACAAATGGAAGATGGTTAGATCCTCTCATCCATAATTCAAGAGCTGATCATCTTCAAACGGCAGATCAGGTCATGGTTACCTTAAAATATACTTTCAATATCATAGATGTAACATGGTACCAAATTTCAACTAGATCGGACATAAGGAAGCTAGTTAGATCCTCTCATCCATTATTCAAGAGCTGATCATCTTCAAACGGCTGATCAGGTAATGGTTACCTTACCATATACTTTCTATATCATAGATGTAACATGGTACCAAATTTCAAATCGATCGGACATAAGAAAGCTAGTTAGATCCTCTCATCCATTATTCAAGAGCTGATCATCTTCAAACGGCTGTTCAGGTAATGGTTACCTTACCATATACTTTCTATATCATAGATGTAACATGGTACCAAATTTCAAATCGATCGGACATAAGGAAGCTAGTTAGATCCTCTCATCCATTATTCAAGAGCTGATCATCTTCAAACGGCAGATCAGGTCATGGTTACCTTACCAAATACTTTCTATATCATAGATGTAACATGGTACCAAATTTCAACTCGATCGGACATAAGGAAGCTAGTTAGATCCTCTCATCCATTATTCAAGAGCTGATCATCTTCAAACGGCAGATCAGGTCATGGTTACCTTACCAAATACTTTCTATATCATAGATGTAACATGGTACCAAATTTCAAATCGATCGGACATAGGGAAGCTAGTAAGATCCTCTCATCCATTATTCAAGAGCTGATCATCTTCAAACCGCTGATCAGATCTTCATCAGACATGGCTAATAACACTCGGACTGAAATTATCTATGATACAAATAAAACTAAACGAAAATCGGTTCTGCCGTTTGGGCTCTACGATGCCACAGACAGATACACAGACAGACAGACAGATACACACGTTAAAATTATAACACCCCTCTCTGAATTTTTCGTTCGGGGGTTAAAAAATTGTTATTAAACCAAATTTAAATTAAAGGATAGTAATAGGTAGGTAACATAACACACGTCGGAAGTGGTCGCGACCCTCCTGGCAGCCAGCGGATCCTGTCACGATGTGCACTGGCGCCCTGCAACAAAGTGCACTTGGTTAAAAGGGCTAATAATAGCGATAACACCAATAGCATAAAAAAAATATGTATTCAAAACCATGTCCAATAACAAAATGATGTACTTATGATCCACTGATTTTGTCTGAAGTTGATGGAAAAATTAAGCCCTTGTTCATTGTACATAACCGAATTATCACACCAGCATGATACTAAGAAAAAATATTCTTAGTACATAACCGGTAATGTATTAAAAAAATTGTGTTCTTTGCACATAACTGCTTACGTTTCCAGTTTTGTATGAGCATGTTATAATCTTCCTTTATTACTCGGTTTTGTTGAAAGATTTTTATGTGTGTGTATTGCTTCTGAAATAAATATTTTTCTATCTATCTATTTCCCGTAGTTAAGAAACGTTACTAAATAGTATAAAATAAATTTATGGATTTTATTTTTATTATAAGAATGACTGAATTAATGAATATACACTTTATTCTACTCAAATCTAACAATATGTTAACAATCAGCATACAGTAAGGTGATAATAAAGACGCTTAAAGAGATTGGGTCTAGTATCACCCCTAATCGTATGTGCACTTTATAAAGACTCATCCTGTATAAATGGGCAATTTTTTTTAAGACATTATAAGTGTTACATGACGACGAAGATTTTACGGTGTATTATGTAATGTTTTGGTTCTTGTAATAAAAATAAAATCCATAATTTTATTTTATTTAGTAACGTTTCTTATCTACGAGAAATAAATAGATAGATAGAAAAAAATATTTATTTCAGCCTGCGTTGCATGACGAACCATTTGTCAAATCTTTCTGTCCTGTCACTTTTAGTCGCTTTTGACATTTAAATGTATGGGATGAACGACAAAAGTGACAGATAGATACGACAAATTCGACAAATTGTCCGTTATGCTACCACCGCAGAAGCAATACACACACATAAAAATCTTTCAACAAAACCGAGTAATGTAGGAAGAATATTAACATGCTAATGAGCATTTGTATGAATACAAAACTGGAAACGTAAGCAGTTATGTGCAAAGAACACATATTTCTTACTCACTCACCAGTAATAAAGACTAGATATTCAACAACAACAAAACACAAATAAAATGTTTCAGAAAACGAAAACTTATCAGCACCTAAAGTTATTTCTCTGTCGCTTAATATCTTTATGTCACATTTATGTATGGATACTTTACCGGTTATGTACCAAGAATATTTTTTCCTAGTACAAAACTGGAAATGTGCAAAGACAAAATATTTCTTAGTACATTTCCGGTTATGTACTAAGAATATTTTTTCTTAGTAGGTATCATGCTGGTACGATAATTCGGTTATGTATGAAGAACAAGGGAAATTAAGAACCTTTTAGATCTTTACCTTAATGGTGACTTTTTATTGGAAATTTATTTTTTGATATAAAGATTCTTTTAACATACAGATTACAAATAAAATAAAATTAAGGAAATTAGTTCTCATTTTTTTAAATCTGATAAATATTGAAGCAAGTGCTGTTCGATCGATGTTATATGCTGCTTATATACAGTGTGAATCTTTGATTGGTGCACAAAAAAAACCCTGAACAGAAGATCTCATTCTAGTCATAGAAAAAAAAATAAGTTTTTGTAAAAATCGGGATTGTGGGTGCCGTTCGAAAGAATATAAGCTGAAGAGGTTTTTGACAAATTGTAAGAACTCCACCATTTTTACTTTTTTTTTAAATTGAACACAAAGGTAGATTGAGGGTCCGTAGTTTTCTCTGTAGCTGCCTTGTGCACCTCATTATAGTTATTATAGATAAAAGTATGATTCTAGATGGAAATAGTTATGTTGGATCTAGTCCTAAAAATTTAAAATTAAAAAAAAAAAATTTTTAGGACCCAGCCCATATCCTTGGCGTGGAACATAGCATACGGTCCCCCCTGTCCCCCATTAACGTATGTCCACTCATCTGCTATACACCCTGTATAACGGGCATCCTCTCTTGCCTTACTTTTGATAAAAAATTGTTACTTCAAACATAAACAAAGTATTTATCCTTGTAATGTTTTTTTTTTCTATAAAAAAGAATGAACAAATGAATGATATTTTTATTGCACAAAAATACAAAAACAAGAACATTAAAATCAGTAATTTGACAAAAGGCGACCTTATCGCGATTTATGAATTAAAAAAAAACACATAAAATAAAAAATATGCTATTACCGTTTTGAGATTTGTAGATGGAATAGATACCAATATTTTCTTATTTATATCTTAAGAAACCTAGAGTTGCTTATATTTTAATGCAAACATGTGAATGCATATGAAAATCCATTAAAATAGAGGCTGTTTGAGCTCGGAGATTATGTTGAGTTCAAAAATTAAATTACAGAGTGATTTTCATTAAAAAATATTTTATTCAGACAGTATTAAACAAGATTAATATATTTTGTAATTACAAAATGATTTTAATCTATAGGTAAGATTGAGGAATCTTTGATACCTAAAAATACATAAATTGTTGAGATTATTTAGGTTACGTATGCTTTATTTACTTGAAACATATTATAAATCAGACCTATTAGTACCTATATTGGTAAATCTCTAAATATTCATGGTGACGCGTACCCAACCTCAATGCGCAGTTACATTACATTATTTACATATTGCTAGATTGGTGTAAGTACAGTCGTGTGTGTGTAATACAATTATATGTCCATACAATAATCGTACAATTTTGATTTCAAAGTGTTAGTTTGGTTCATGCGACCGTGTACCTATACTTACATAATGTAGATGAGGCCCGCCCATCGAGAGTTTACACCTCGAAGGAAAGGAAAAGTATTCATAGGTTGCGATTTAGACGTGAGTTTGAAACTATGATATGTAAGTATAACCTTAGCCGTGTCAGGTATTAGTTACATAAATAATAAGGTTTAGAAGAATAAGAAGGCAAGATCAACATTTTTTCGCCATCATACATCCGACTAGTTAAATCAAATTAAGTTTTTGTCTTTGCAGTAGCTAACTATTTTGGTAACTAAATATTTGCTATTTCCAAACTCCTCCCATAAAGCTTAAGCTTTATGGGAGGAGAGTATTCCAGTTCTGTTAAAGTTGGTACGGCTCGTGTCGCGCCTTCTCAATCCAGAATGAGTCGATTACCCGGCCCTTCAGGTCCACAGATACCTGCAAGAACAGTTTTTTACAAATCAACAATTATTAAGGTTTCTTAACACATATCAATGAGAGACAGATCAACCTCAGCGCATCGCCGCCTTGCTGTTAATCGAACAGAATATAACTCAAATTTAAAAATTTTAAAACCCCCGACCTAGTCAGACCCCTCATCAACTTAACTAGAACTAGAGCTTATCATCTTGAAGAGATCATGGTTGCGTTACCATATACTTTTAATATCATTGAAGTAACACGGTACCAAATTTCAAATCGATAGGACATGTGGAAGGTAGTTAGATCCTCTCATCCATTATTCAAGAGCTGATCATCATCAAACGGCAGATCAGGTCATGGTTATCTTACTATATAATTTTAATACCATTGAAGAAACACGGTTCCAAATTTTAAATTGATAGGATATATGGAAGGTGGTTAGATCCTCTCATCCATTATTCAAGAGCTGATCATCTTCAAACGGCTGATCAGGTAATGGTTACCATACCATATACTTTCTATATCATAGATGTAACATGGTACCAAATTTCAAATCGATCGGACATAAGGAAGCTAGTTAGATCCTCTTATCCATTATTCAAGAGCTGATCATCTTCAAACGGCAGATTAGGTCATGGTTACCTTAACATATTCTTTCAATATCATAGATGTAACATGGTACCATATTTCAACTCGATCGGACATAAGGAAGCTAGTTAGATCCTCTCATCCATTATTCAAGAGCTGATCATCTTCAAACCGCTGTTCAGATCTTCATCAGACATGGCTAAGAACACTCGGCCCGAAATTATCTATGATACAAAAAAAACTAAACGAAAATCGGTTCAGCTGTTTGAGCTCTACGATGCCACAGACAGATACACAGACAGATAGACAGATACACACGTTAAAATTATAACACCCCTCTCGGAATTTTCGTTCGGGGGTTAAAAACGTAAGTCACCGTAACGGTCACTATGACTCTGGGAATGAAGAATTTTATTATTATGTAAACTAATTTTACTTGTAACCAACAATATCTCGATAACATATTGGCAAAAACTCGGTTTCAGCAATACCTATATTATTGTGTTTGGTACCTATTGCCTATTTTTTTGCATAACAAAGTTGACTTGTAAATTTTTTAGGTACCTGTTCAAACTGTAGATGCGTAGCGTTGGGCACGCGAAGTCGGCTGTAGCCGTAGTCACTGGACCGGAACGCCGACCAGTCTTGCGGGTGCGCTGTTATATGAAATACAAATAACTTAATAAATAATGTATCACTATCAGAGCACCTAACTAGGTAGAACCTGTATTTAGGGTGCCCGAAACACATACAACAAAAGCGAACAAATACACCCAGACCGGAAAACAAATACCGTTATTTATCATAAGCATGTTCGCTCCCGCCAGGAATATGTCCCGGTGCGCCCAAGTCTCAGTCCACATCACTGCCCAACTAAGCCATGGAGTCAGTCATGGAGAAAGTCTATGAAGATACCTTATTGTTTTCAGGCCATATCAATAAAATTATCCGGACATTAGTATTTATTACTAGCTTTTGCCGGCAGCTTCACACGCGCTTTTTCATTAAAATCGTTAATTACTGGTTGATTTACGACTCAGGATTTTGGTGACATCATTTCTGATTGCACCCATACCCCCTAAAAATATCTATCTTTATTTCAGTTCCCGTGGCAACTCCATAAATTCATTTCTACACTCCACCATTCAGACACTGAAACTTCTAACATTTCTATTAGCTGGTTGGGTAAAAGTAGTTGGATTTACGTACCTACATACATAATATATGTACCCACTCGAGTAAAAAAAAGTTTGAGATTTTAAGGCGCTTTATGATTTTGGGAATGTTCCGTTACCATGTGAATTTTGGTTATTTTAGTTATTTTAAAATATTTTGAAGTATGTGCTATTGTTGTTGTTCGTAGGCTATTGTATATTATTATGTAATGTGTGTTTTTTTTTCTGTAAATAAATCTTTTCTTTTCTTTCTTTCAAATTTCACGTCAAAACACTCAAGGATGTCGATTTTTCATTCTCACTAAAAAGTCCTGTAACTCCCGTTCCCGTGGAAATTTTGTGAATTCCTTTTTTTTCAACACTCTTTCACTCACTGAGGAACCTGTACACTAAGTTTCACGTCGATACACTCAATAATGTCGATTTTTCATACTAATTTTTCTGTTAGTTTCTGAGGGAATTTTGGGAAATCCTTTCTTAGGGGATGCCTACGCCATAACATCTACCTGCATGCCAAATTTCAGCTTAATCCGTCCAGTAGTTTGGGCTGTGCGTTGATAGATCACTATGTCAGTCAGTCAGTCACCTTTGAATTTTATATATATAGATTTTGAGACGCCAAGTAATGATATGACTATGTATGACTGTTGTAGCAAAATCCAGTGTCTACAATTTACTGCCCAAAAAAATGTATACTCACGATTAAACTTGTCGGTGTCCTCTTGGCAGCCGGCGGAGCCTGTCACCACGTGCACCGGCGCCCTGCAAGCGAGGCGCCTCACGATTTACTTTTATAATTATTTAATTTTATATCAGTTATAGCAAATATAATTTAAATTAATTGTAATAGGCAATATTGATGGATAATAAGATGATAAAAGAAAGTCTATAAAATACCTTCCGATTCAATAACGCATTACAAAAACAGACAATAAGTACTATAAATAATGCTTATTCAATACGTAATATGGCTTGCATAAAACCACAGGTATTATATGTGATAAAACTCCTGGCCAGTGAACAAGGTAAGTTTACTTTGCTCGAGGTTAACTTGAGATCTGAATTCAAATTACATGTAGGGGGACATAAGCTCATAATTGGACATATCATTAGGTTTTAGAATTTCAACTTTAACAAAGGGTACAGCCATGTTAGTAATGTGCTGAAGCAGAGCTCATTAGGTATTAAAAGGCAATTTATACTTTATTTACCTTGTTTAGCGTTAAAAAGCAAGTTCCATTATTTTACACCGTATGCACATTCACAATGTTATAATAATATAAAAAAATTAAAATAATAATAAAAGCTAGTTGACAAAAGAGTGCGAATAATAACTCCTTGTGATGATTAGCCCCGCACGCCCAAATGAAGCACCTTAGTATTTAATGAAGCACTTAAAGTATTTTGTTATAGTGTAATCTAAACCAAACACAAATTTTTAATTCATAAGTACTGACAAAATGCAGAAAACGCAAAAGCTTGTTATAAAAGTCACACAATTATTTCGATTACTTCATCATGTTAACCTTTACATAAAAAGCACCAAACTTAATTAAATAAAGAAAAAAACATAGTTTCATGGTGGCCACTTCAATATTGATATTTTAAATAAAAATTTTGAGTTATAATACGAGTAACTACATAATATATTTAGCATGACATTTGTCATGGCTCGTAACACATTTAAGAAGCCAGGCAAGGGCTCACCTGGGGTTCACATAGGGGTGTTCCAGCGAGCCGTTGTAGACCCGGCGGTCGTAGAGCGGCCAGGTGCGCTCGTACGAGTGCTCGTGCGCCCACACCACCAGGTCCACGCCGAACTCCTTCAGCAGCGGCTCCAGGGCTGGAGGAACGCACTTCATAAATAACTGCTACTCTGCCTCAGTGCTACGCTTGTAACTAATAAGTGAATCTGAATTCTACCCATTTCTTGAAAAGTTTTTTTTTGGTGCACTGATCGCGACTAAACAAGCTCTTCGTCAAGCTTGTAAGATACTAATTATTTCTTAATTCAACCCATTTTTTACAAGTTTTTTTTTATATTTTTTTTTTACGTACTGGTATATATGGTCATTCTGAGAAATATTAGACCATGGGTACCTTTAAAATTCGAACAATTTTGTATGTTAGGCCGCCGCCTAGGATACCACCACCAAATCTCCCATCGGTATCGTAAAAGGCGAATTAGGAAACAATGAACTCTGTATAACACGTGTGTCCTTGCTTCATTTAAAAACTGAAGAACCAAACTGCAAACGCCAACCCGCCTGCCAAGTGGTGATTATGCCAAAACCCCAAAAAAAAAATGTCTCTGTGGCGATCTGAGGGTGGAGCCGATATCCAACAGTGGACGACTTTTTGGATGATTTTAATGAGTGAAATAAATATGAGCTTACGAAAGAGTCCTAGAATGGGCAGGCCGATGCGCGTGTACTCGAAGCTGCAGTCCTTGTCGTCAGAGTTGCTGCAGTACATGGGTCGGTGCCCGTACAGCACGATCCAGGGACGTCGTGACCTGAGGGGAAACACTGCTTGTACAGTGGCGGACTAGGAGGCCGTAACAGATTTGTCTATGGTTTCGTCAGCCCTAGACTATATTACCAAAGAACAAGAGCTATTTTGCAATACAGAAAAAACGGAAGTGTTACGCCGACCGTGTCCGCCACTGTACTACGGACAGAAATTGCTCTGGTGTCCCTGAATCGCCATATATGTGTCAGGGAACACAATCATGTCATAACAATTTTTTACACTTATAAATTAAAATTTATTACAAAAAAAAAAGAGTTGTAATAATGTTTTATCGGAAACGTATTTTTATCACTCGGCATAAATATATGTAGAATAACTCAAACAGTATAGAAGCCTAGTTGAAGCGGCAATGGTTCACGATAACAATAGTAATGCGATAACACGTCACAACCAGGGCAAAAAACAGAACTAAATTAATTATTTATAAAAAAAACTAGTCGACCCGGCGAACTTCGTACCGCCTAACCTATAACTATTTTGTGCATGTATTATTCTTATAAACCTTCCTCTTGAATCACTCTCTCTATTAAAAAAAAACCGCATCAAAATCCGTGGCGTAGTTTTAAAGCTTTAAGCATACACATTGAAGACTGCCCAATGGTAGTGGTTTTTAACCCCCGAACGAAAATTTTCAGAGAGGGGTGTTATAATTTTAACGTGTGTATCTGTCTGTCTGTGTATCTGTCTGTGGCATCGTAGAGCCCAAACGGCTGAACCGATTTTCGTTTAGTTTTTTTTTGTATCATAGATAATTTCAGGCCGAGTGTTCTTAGCCATGTCTGATGAAGATCTGATCAGCGGTTTGAAGATGATCAGCTCTTGAATAATGGATGAGAGGATCTAACTAGCTTCCTTATGTCCGATCGATTTGAAATTTGATACTATGTTACATCTATGTTATAGAAAGTATTTGTTAAGGTATCCATGACCTGAACTGCCGTTTGAAGATGATCAGCTCTTGAATAATGGATGAGAGGATCTAACTAGATTCCTTATATCCGATCGAGTTGAAATTTGGTACCATGTTACATCTATGATATTGAAAGTATTTGGTAAGGTAACCATGACCTGATCTGCCGTTTGAAGATGATCAGCTCTTGAATAATGGATGAGAGGATCTAACTAGCTTCCTTATGTCCGATCGAGTTGAAATTTGGTACCATGTTACATCTATGATATAGAAAGTATATGGTAAGGTAACCATGACCTGATCTGCCGTTTGAAGATGATCAGCTCTTGAATAATGGATGAGAGGATCTAACTAGCTTCCTTATGTCCGATCGAGTTGAAATTTGGTACCATGTTACATCTATGATATAGAAAGTATATGGTAAGGTAACCATGACCTGATCTGCCGTTTGAAGATGATCAGCTCTTGAATAATGGATGAGAGGATCTAACTAGCTTCCTTATGTCCGATCGAGTTGAAATTTGGTACCATGTTACATCTATGATATAGAAAGTATTTGGTAAGGTAACCATGATCTGACCTGCCGTTTGAAGATGATCAGCTCTTGAATAATGGATGAGAGGATCTAACTAGCTTCCTTATGTCCGATCGAGTTGAAATTTGGTACCATGTTACATCTATGATATAGAAAGTATTTGGTAAGGTAACCATGACCTGATCAGCCGTTTGAAGATGATCAGCTTTTGAATAATGGAGGAAAGGATCTAACTAGCTTCCATTTGTCCTATCAATTAAAAATTTGGTACAGTGTTACTTCAATGATATTGAAAGTATATGTTAAGGTAACCATTATATTTTTAAGATGCTTAGCTCTAGTTCTACTTAAGTTGATGAGGGGTCTGACTGGGTCGGGGGTTTTTAAATTTTTAAATTTGAGTTATATTTAAAAAAATATAATCTAGTCATAGTAAAAATAGTGCATTGCAGGGTGCTTCAGCAGTCAAAGCCGCCGCTCAGTAGTGCCACGTAGTGCTCCGAACGATAAGTCCTGCAAAAGCGTATCCCAGCTTCGACCAAACTAAACTTTTTTTTTTGTCCAAAATATTAAAAAAAAATCACCTGTTTTCAGGTAAGTTAGCTTTAGTGAGATCGCGGCGCAGCCATTCGAACTGATTAACCAGCTGCTGCAAGCCGTAGCGGGTGAAGTAGTAGAACTCGGTGGAAATGGAGACGAAGTGAACGCGCGCGAGGTCCCAGCTGTAGAACATGCCCTCTGTGCCGCCCGGCATCGGGAACCGCGCCTTGTAGTTGCTGAAGTTACTGCGAACAGATCAAGTTATTACTGGTAACTAGCTGTCACGGCGAACTTCGTACCGCCACTACCGATTCGAAGCCTAAACGATTCAAACAAGCAATGAATCAAATATTTTATCTTTATAATATAGGTGTAGAATAACTGCAGATTTTCATAAAAGCTAAAGATAACGAGGCGAATAGGTAGGTGTTTTTTTTTTAGTTTTAGGGTTTATAATTCTAACATAGGTACTTTAAGTGAAAGAAAGTTAAAAGCTATAAAATCGAAAGGCCCGACTGGCACTCACTATGCCTCCTCGTGGTTCCCAGGGCAGGTCATGTAGGGCACCTCGGCGGCCAGCGGCTCGATCTGTCGCATGAACTGGTCCCCAACGAGCGCGTCGTCCGTGTCCATGTCGTAGGCGAAGTCGCCCACGTGAACGATCACGTCGAACGCACCATTCTGTGTCTCCTCTTGCAAATAGGATAGCGACTAAAAAAGAGATACCTACGTTTATTACTTCTTTTCACTAATATTCCCTGTCAGTATTTTTTTCACATTATGGAGACTAGTTTAGTTTACGGGCGAGTTTCTTCAATTTGACAGCTCTCGTGCCTATTTTGCGTGTGCGGGGGTAGCGCTTCTCTAACCACCCCAAATCCTGTACGAAGCTCAGCAGCGCTTTCAAGTTGCCTACTGCCTCGCGCACGTCTGTATGCTTCTACCTTGCAGTCTAGTAGAATGTGTTTGGTCGTTTCGTCCGACTCATTGGCCTCCTTCCGTCGCCCTACATGTAGGACATTTATAATGGAGACTAATGTGAACACGTTCATTGTATCAAATGCTGTTGGACATAGGACTCTAACACAGATCGTCATAATGACCGTGACCGGTCTTGTCTGACTCTGACACGTATCCATCAGCCCACTTCCGCAACCTTCTACTCTGCGTCTTCTTAAGAACCTTTAGGTCATCTGTTTTTTGAGCTATTTGCCTTGACCATATTCTTTTGGCTATGTTGGGACCTTAATATCAATATAAAATAAAAATAAAATAATTATAACATTATATGGTAGTGGTGGCAATTTTTTAAGAAGGTTAGAGTAGTGAATAAAAGACCTACATGCGCGTTCTTGTTGCCCATGTCGCCATAGACGGCAGCGCGCAGCGGCCACTCGTCGCCTTCCGGCGGCGTGTGGAATGAGAACCGGTCCGACCAGCCGAAGTCGGAACCACAGTGATATACTGTAAATTTAAACATAGGTATAGTATTATTAGCCTACGCTGTCCCACTGCTGGGAAAAGGCCTCCTTTCACACAATTCTCTGTCCTGAGCAGATTCCCATTTGGTCGCCTTATCGTTTTCTGAGGCGACCACATCGTCTATGAATACTATACTAATAATACCAACTAATACCAAAAACTATCTGATACGGAGAGTAAGTAGTTATAAAGATATGTAGATGCAAAAAATACCGAAATGTTATCAAAAAAAAAACATTCATAAAATAAATCTTATTTACGTGAAGGAAGTCACGGGCACGACTAGTCTACATAAAGTTTTAACCCAAAAGTAATTGTTGTAAATGTTTCCGGCAGCCCCGGATGTAGGGAGCTGGCAAGCCTGACCTTGGCCTGGTCTGGTTCTATAGTGGTCTAATATTTTGAGACCAGTTGTCGAGAGTGAGAATAGAGCTCTGACTGACGCATGGAAAGTAATTAATGTGATTACATTGTATTGTTTAGTTCCTAACAGATAAACAGCGCTTTTCTTAAAACAGCTCATTGTGAAAGAACTGAAAACCTAATAAATTTAGTACAGTTCACGTAACAGAAAACTAAAGTTTACAATTTACAGTCTATTGTTTTTAAGCAATTACATAGGAACACATTAATTTTAATTACAATTTCCACTGC
Source organism: Euspilapteryx auroguttella (assembly GCA_951802225.1). Taxonomy (NCBI): domain Eukaryota; kingdom Metazoa; phylum Arthropoda; class Insecta; order Lepidoptera; family Gracillariidae; genus Euspilapteryx; species Euspilapteryx auroguttella. Next base: position 7,407,479 of record OX637641.1, on the reverse strand, counting down.
TGTAACAATCCTTTATTAAATTATCACCTTACATTATGTCTATTATGTACATAGTTGCTGTTAAACATTTTTATCATTATCATATTAATGTAACACAAATAATTTTAGATACCTATAGATATTACCTAAATAGTTTAGTTTAGGGTCATTTTTGTAGAAACAATATTATTATGGGGAACTAACCCAGCTCCAGCAATATCCACAATTTATCCTTTTACCCTGTTATTCATAAAAAGTTAAAGAACATTTTAGTTATTTGACATATGTCAATTTAGACTGGATGTCACGTATTTAGCATACAACAAACCAGAGAACTAGACCTCCACTAAAGCTACTTAAAATGTACTGTATCTTTATGAATAAGACGGTTAGTATTTTGTCAAAAAAAAGTTCTCAAAGTTATGGCAGCAGTTATGTAGAATATTTATTTACCAACACTGTAGTGTGCTCAGGAATTACATAAAACTTTACCAACTACTTAGAGCAAACCCAGGATACCTTTTTAAGAGAACTTACCATAAGTGGTGTTGAAGTGAAGATCTTTCAGTGTTACACTGTGAATAAATTGTCTACGACGCAATTTCCCACCATCTACAAAGACTTTACTGGTGCCAACTGCTTTCTGGGACATTGAGCCCACTCCATACTTAACTACTGAATCCAGGGTATCATTGAACGTAGACCAGGTCACCACTATGTCATTGGACTTTTCTGCAAAAACAGATTCAGATTTTAGGTGTGGGCACTTCTAGGTTCTTGTGATAAATGTTATGCAATAATGTACCTCTCCTATAGTAAAAAAAATAATGAAGATATCCAGGTGGTCATCACTGTGCTCTCATATGATGGCATCCGCTTTGTAACCTTTGAAATGATCAGAGATTGGCGGAGGTTCAAAACTTGTCAACTTTTAGCCATTACTGAACTACAGACTGAAGAAAGGATATCTACAGATTTTTTCTATACAAATATGTGTTTAGACTGTTGATATATAAATTATTTTTTAGTATCAACATAGCAACAATAGGCGGTAAGTAGGTATGTAAATATTTTGTGACTGATGAAATATACCTACAGCTATTGCTAAACCTAACCTAAACATGGAATTTATTCTACTTTTCTATATTTTAAATTCTATATTTTTACTTGTGGATACCTCCATACAAAATCATACCATTACTACAGTATAATAAATAGTACTACATACTACACTTGGGTACTTCCAGCTCTGGAGAGTGATTGGACTTATCTTGTCCGGATCCGCTCTGGGATTCTACTCATCTTATCGAGCCGGGTCCCCTTATTAACTCCGACTCCCATGCGCTCCAAGTACTTCGCGCCAGTCCTCAAATCTGGATCCGTACGAGTCAGAATCCGCCGCCCGAACATTGACAGTGGCAACAGCTCGTGAAAGTGTCATGTTATGGCGTTGTGTAAAATAATTCGGAAGTTAAATCAATTCTAACTGTATTTTACAATAGCGACAAGTACTGGAATTCGGATGAAACTGGGGGTCAAGTTTCTTATCAAAATTCGATTGACTGTTAACTGCATATTATTAAGTAATGCAACTGTAAAACAATGTTTTAATTTAAATTTGAAAAGACTAAAACAAACTTTCGTAACAATTTTTAAAAGTTTATTTACAAATGTATTTGAAATATTGAAAAATGAAAGTTCATAAAAAACATGTAGTATGCTACTAGACTAGCCATACTATTGGATCGATACAAAATTACAAAAGAAAAAACTGACCACTTCCGAAATTCAGCGATTACTTAAACCCGAATGAAATGCAGAAACCGGATCGCGCGAGCGGAGCATCAGCATCCGTTAATCGACCGATGCTAATCTGATTTCCAGTCACTGAGTCAGATTCAGTGACATGGTTCATCGTCGGAGCCGTGCTCTTACTCCGGACTTATTTGGGATCCGGCTCGATAAGGGGCATTCCATGCAACGTGACACCAGACAAGTAAAACATTAAAGTTAAAGAATAGTTTATTTATGCATTTAGAATAACAGTATACAGTCTTAAGTTTATGAAGTTAATAAAAAAAATCGAAAAAAACAGTTTTTTCTACTTTTTTGGTCAATATCAACACAGGTGTTAGTCAAGCTCACCACATACAGGTTATTGTGTATGATTTCAAAAAATAAAAACCCAGATATTATGAATGTGAATCAGCCTGTTGGGAACATAACCAATTAGTACATTACTTAAGATTTACTACGTAAAATATAAATTAAAACGGTTAGTTAGTTTCTATAATATTAAGCAATCATTGGTAACCAGAACTATGTCCCGACCGTCACATTTAAATTAACTTTTGTTGATTTTTACCTTTAAAATGCGTGTTTATGATAAAATGCGTGTATTGCAAGTAACAAATAAATAGAATCTGAGGGGATTGCCATTTCTTAAAGTGGCTATGGGCTGTTGTTTTTTTTACACATTAATTTAAAGTTCTGTCCCGACCGTCACAGTCCCATCCAACCATCATAATTCCAAGTAGCAATTTTCTTGTATTTTTACAAATATCGCTTGCATTGGGCTTAAACAAGTCTATCCAAAATTATTTAATTTATTTTCTTGGTTTTATTGATTTTTTAGTATATATTTCGTAGCAAAATACTCGTATTTTTTATTTTTTTTTAAATACTCGTATTTTTTAAACTTGCTTAAGGCTTAAATAAGACTAAACATATTATAATAAATTTTAATTCCCCGAGTTTATTGGTTTTTTGATATATTATGAGACGTAACGTACTCGAGTGGCCCCCCATTACCAAAAAAAGGCATTGTCCAGCAGAAGACTATGAGTATGAGAGTATAATAATAATAACACATCACACTCAGAGCCCCTAACTAGGAAGAACCTGTATCTAGGGCGCCCGAAACACACACAGAGACGAACATCACACCCAGACCTGAAACAAACATCGATATTCATCATATCAATATTCGCCCCGCCCGGGAATCGAACCCGGGTGCTCACGCTTACTCAGTCCACATCACTGCCAGCTGAGCCACGGAGCAGTCGAAAAGTATCAATACTTTTTTCTTGCTCATTACTACATACTTCAAAGTATGAAGTAATGAGTAAGAAAAAAGTAGAATAAGAAAACTGAAAGCTAAGGAAAACCAATACAAAGTAACTATGCATAGAAAACCTCAGAAAGCAAAGATATCAAAGAAATTGTAAGAGTAAAAATATTAAGGGATCGCATTTTTTGACGTTTTAGCAATATATAGCTGATTTTGAAAAATAATTGTAAAAGTTAATGTTAAAAAAACTTTAATTAAACTAAATAAAAGAATAAAAAAACATAATTTTTTGTTGATTTGTTACTCGTCCCGACCGTCACAATGACTTGTCCCGACCGTCACACTCATCAAATCGGAACTTTGTTAAAAAAAAATCATTTTTGTTACTTCAAATCTGTACATACTGAAAGCTTCACTATTCATAAATTTGCATAGAATGATTCGTATTCATATCATTAATAGTTTCTTACAAACTTTAAAATGTATGTGTAAATCTGGAGTAGACAAGAAAGTAAGGGTCCCGACCGTCACAATTTTCAAGACCTTTTTTTTCATAGTAAATTATTAAGTACATGCTTGAAATTTAGGAATGTTAAAGTTTAATGATTTAAGTTTATGTTAAAATCGCAGTTTTTATTTGGTGCTCTTAAATAACTGAAATAAATACAGAAGTACTTAGAAAAAGGAGTAAAATGTCCCGACCGTCACACTTGGAATGCCCCATAAGAAATCTGAGGAGTGATTCAGATTTTATAATCCGGGAATGAAATTAGCTCTTTTAAGTCTTCTTGTCCGGAGTTACCCAAGCCTACTAAATACAGTATGGGCACTCCCTGATTACCTCTCAGTTACTGCTCAGTACAAAAAGCATGTCTTATCTCACTCACCAAGCATGATACGCATGCACACACGAGTTTCAGCTGTGCACAAAATGTTTTTTTCTATGAAGTGTCAGAGATGTGTTAATAAATAGATCCATAAAAATACATAATACTTAATTTTGAGTTTTGCCAATTACTAAGTTGGTATCTGGCAGATGTCAGTAAAGTGGGGCAAACGGGGCAAAGATATGAAAATGATAAATATAGTACTGACCCTTCCAAATAACTGCTGACACCAACATAGATATGGGCTTATGAAAATAATAATGCATTAAACTCAGAGCCATATATACTGAGTAGAACCAGTATCTGAGGTAATCCACACAGTATATTAATATAATAAACACACCAACACAGAAAACATACATTGACAACCTTCCATCTCCTCATATCTTAATCAGCTGGGATGAGCATGTTGTAACTTAATTTTACAATAGTAAATAAAAAAAGAATAAAAATAGTAAATACCTAGATAAATAATATAAAACTCACTTACTCAACTCTTCACTTCCTGCTTTTTGTAAAAATATGCAACAGATTTGATGTGTTTTTTAATACTTATAAACTATACACCTTCTTAGTGATTACAAATTAGTCAAATAATAAAAATTCATACCTCCAAAAGCAATATGAATCTGCTCTGGCTGGCAGTAATCACAGTCATATCCTGGGTCCACCGCTTTTGCAGCACACAACACTGTCAGCAGAACCGAGAGTAAAACCTTTATTTTCATCATCAGCTGATTGTAAAAATTAAGTTCGATGAATTGACTGTGTGGTAGGTAACTCAAGCGGATACTAAATTAGCTGCAAGATTGCTTGATATATATAGTTATTTCCCGTTTGAAAATGTTTGTTGAAGGTAAGTATCTTAGTTTCACACCGCCCCCCCGACTCCTTTGCTGTAGTTGCGATGATATTTTATTTCTTACTTAAATACAGATTGTGTGGCTTCGGACTTCGGCGTAGTCTAGTAATGAGAAGCTAGGACAAGGGGCGAAGACAAACACCCGTTCGCATTTCTCTAATTTAGGTACTTAACAGAAATAAAATTATAAAATGCTAACGACCTAACGACACACTCTATTATCACACACACAAGCTCAGAATAATAATAATACAAGAACAAGCCTATACAGTCAATCACTCAGTGCGCAGTGGAGACAGATGAGCTATACATACCTTTAGAGATATGTGTATGACAGCTAGGGATGTTAATCAACTACTTACGTGCCAATTATCGAGACGTCGATAAGTTCTTTGCATTGGGTGCATAAGTATACTTAGGCTACGAACGCACAGGTGGTTTTTTGCCGCGCGGATTTTATGTAACATACTGAATCCTATGGAAGTGTGCGCACCAGCGGATAAAAAACCGCGAGGTGAAAAATCCGCTGTCGCGGTTTTATTTCCGCGCGGCTAAAAATTCGCCTGTACCTTCGTGGCCTATGAATAAGGTTGAAAATGAAATAACAACCTTTCCAACCGCGCGGAAATAAAACCGCAACAGCGGATTAAAAACCGCCTGTGCGTTTGAAGCCTTACCGGTTTTCTTTTGCATCTAATACTTTACGCAGAAGAAATCTTGCGGGAAAGCTAGTTGATTTATAGTTGATTTAGTTGATGTATTTTTTTTTACAAATAATGTTTTTTAAAAGCATTTATTTAAATTGCATTGCAATGTATGTATGTATAATTGATTGTTCGGATGAAATCTTACAACTCAATTTTGAAGCAGATATCTTTAAGGTGGTAACTCTCGGTATGGCTTGAAATTCAAATTTTTGAACTTAATCAAAAATTAATACTTTTGCCATAATAATTAAAAAATGCGAAAAAAATTGAATTTCACGCCATACCGAGAGTTACCACCTTAAGCTATAGAGATGAAATTTTGTTCAAAATTTTATTTATTGTTGATGAAAGATTGTTCTTCGTCAGTACTGATAGTTTAGCTCTCTCTTCTTCCGCGTAGGTATGTAAAGAGATTGTATTTAAAAGAATTCGCGAATGTAAAAAACCAGCTCCCACATACTAATCGTTATTATCACATACTATCGTTTTTGAAAGACAGAGTCACCGACCTTGTGTATACTGTGTGTCCGGGGAAGTTATAACATAATTTTAAGGGTGTATTCTATGATCAATTTCATCGATGAAAACACCCCATATGGGGGGTCGCAGCCTCACCCCCCCCCCTCAGTATGACGTTTTTATTTTTTTTTTTGCAAAAATCGACCCCGCCTACTTTTAAATTCACAGTTAAAGGTCTAAGGCTCACAGAACCTTCATTAAGGTCTTGATCGAAGGCTAAGTAGTTAGGCTACCTAAGTTACTAACAAAATAACCAAGTATTGCTTTTACTTTTTTTTTTAAAGATGATAAACCAAAAAAAAAAAATTTTTTTTGTGCATTTTTTACGGTTTTTTAAAGTTTCCACAAAAAAATGCAGATACTTTTTTTATTTTTTGTGTTTTATTGTTAGCTTTTGAGTTGTTCTCCAAATTGGTATTAGATTTATTTCTCTACGTCTATTACTTAAGAAATTATCAACTACCAAAAAGACCCTTTGCTTTTACCTTTTAATTTAAGATTTCAGTTTAACCCACTTTTATTAAAAAATAAAGTCAATATTTAATTCTTTTGCTAGTTATTTAGGTAGCCTAGCTACTTAGCCTTCGTACAAGACCTAAATTAAGAGTCCTTTTACGCGAACAGTAGCGCCACTCTAGAAATTTTTTTTTTTCTAAAGTAAGGCTTTTTTTCAGAATAAAGTGCTCCCTTGTGCATAAAATCTTGGTCCCTAGTATTTTTTTAGTATATAAAATAATATCTAGGTTTAGGATGTTTATGGATTACTGTTTTTTGCTAAAAGTAGCCACTTTTAGCTACTTTTAGGAACAAACAGTAATACATGAAACAGTATAAACCTAAAGTGGCCACTTTTAGCAACAAACAGTAAAACATAAACATTCTAAACTTTATTTTTTAATAAAAGTGGGTTAAACTGAAATCTTAAATTAAAAGGTAAAAGCGAAGGGTCTTTTTGGTAGTTGATAATTTCTGAAGTAATAGACGTAGAGAAATAAATTTAATACCAATTTAGAGAACAACTCAAAAGCTAACAATAAAACACAAAAAATAAAAAAAGTATCTGCATTTTTTTTGTGGAAACTTTGAAAAACCGTAAAAAATGTCAAAAAATAAAATTTTTTTTTTTGGTTTATCATCTTTAAAAAAAAAAGTAAAAGCAATACTTGGTTATTTTGTTAGTAACTTAGGTAGCCTAACTACTTTGCCTTTGATTAAGACCCTAATGAAGGTTCTGTGAGCCTTAGATCTTTAACTGTGAATTTAAAAGTAGGCGGGGTCGACTTTTGCAAAAAAAAAATTAAAAACGTCATACTGAGGGGGGGGTGAGGCTGCGACCCCCCATATGGGGTGTTTTCATCGATGAAATTGATCATAGAATACACCCTTAAAATTATGTTATAACTTCCCCGGACACACAGTATACACAAGGTCGGTGACTCTGTCTTTCAAAAACGATAGTATGTGATAATAACGATTAGTATGTGGGAGCTGGTTTTGTACATTCGCGAATTCTTAACCCCCGCCTTTAATAAAAAAAGGTACAGTCACGGACTAGTAGGCCGTAACAGATTTGTCTATGGTTTCGTCACTGTATTACCAAAGAACAAGAGCTATTTTGCAATACAGAAAAACCGGAAGTGTTACGCCGATCGTGTCCGCCACTGTACTAAAACCTTTTCCTGAATGTAACAAATACTTTTGTGAAAACCACATCAAAATCGGTTCAGCCAAACTCGAGACAATCGCGGACAAACACACATACATACATAAAAACATACATACAAGTCAAACTGATAACCTCCTTTTCTGAAGTCGGTTAAAAACGAATACTTTCGTCATAATAAATAAAAAACACAAAGATTGATGAATTTTGCGCCATACCGAGAGTTTCCACCTTAAATCCGCCCGGCCGGCTAGAGTTTTAGCGAGAAAACAAACCACGATTGATTTTTATATCTTATAGTAGATAAAAGCTAGAAGATTATCATAAGATTTTAGTGTTACAGTTACATTACTATACTCTGCAGATTATAAACATTTGATAAAAAAACATCGACTCTAACGTTGGTCGCGGCACATCACTAAAATCTCGAGTGGGGAGCAAGTGGGGAGTGTGGTTAGGTGCGGTGTGGAGGCGGGCTTGTGCGTACCCGCCTCTCACGTCTCCTTCAACCCCGCGATTATTGAATTGTTTTTATAAAAATAAGTATGAAAATCGACTTACCGGTGAAATGTAATACTTGATTTCGATTTGGTGTGTTTTCTGGTATCATTTTTGCAACAATCAACTGCACATTTCACCATAGTGACGGCGAAATACGAACAAAATCTCTCCAGGACCGCACGGTGCAAGCAATCATCACAGACTATAGACGCTCGCGGCGGGAACGCCTTTTTGTTCTCACCTGTGTCTACTGTTCCCACTTGGATGTACTCCCTCTATAGCTGTAATATGTATATACTCTAAGCACACAAGACTATCAAGACACAAGACAAAAATTTGTAATTTTAAAACCAACCTCAATCAATCAATCAAACAAATATAGGGATGTAAAATGCAACGATATGTAGATCACAGAACAAGATAATACAAGAGAGCATCTTCCTTGTTCTGTGATGTAGATAATACATTATTATATTATACTAGCAGTCCCGCACGACGAACTTCGTATCGTGCCTTACCGTATTATTCATAAAGATACAGTAGGTTTTAAGCAGCGTTACTGGAGGTCTACTTCTCTGTCTCAAAATATGTAAACAACAGAAAAAATATTGCACCTTGGTTTATATTATTTGAGTTTAGGTAAGGATCCCTATTTTTTTTGAAAATCTAATATAGCCTATGACACTCGGGGTTAATGTAGCTTCCTACCAGTGAAAGAATTTTTCAAATCGGTTCAGTATTTCCGGAGTCTATTCGTTACAAACAAACAAACAAATCTTTCCTAAATATTGTAATTTTACTTTACGATATCGATAACAGTATTACATTAATAACGTTCAAATTTAAAACATCTTCTTAGAAAAAAATTTATAGTGATCGTGATTATCGACTCGATTCGACATTTCACTCGATATAAAATTCTTGCCACATATATAATTATTGAATCTCGAATTATTACAATCGATTTGATTGAGGCAGAGATCAAAAGCTAATGAAACGCATTGATATTATTGTGCAAAAAGATAACATTTATTGGCTTTTATGATGAGAAAAAAATCGTTTCATTAAAAAAGTTTTCTCTTTTTTACTTTGACCCTATTTAGAAAATAGATCGACATTAATATCTATATTAATAAAATATCGATATCAAAAACACCAATTATTGAAAATCATTACAGCTTGAAGTACACTAAATTAGTTCATATTCAAAATTATTAAAAATTTTAAAAATCAAAATTATAAAAACTCTACAAAACATCAGGGTTTGTCTACGATTTATTTTAAACTTATTAACAATATTTTTATCGACATTAGAACAACTTTGCATTCCTAAGCGAAGCCAGCGAAGATGCACCGACGAAGCCACAAGGACCAAATTTAACTGATTGACTGAACAACCATCAACCATGAACAAACAGTCACAAACAACAACAAAACCAGTGTTGCCAAGTCTAGCCGGACGCAAGTCACCAAAGGTTTTACGAAAGGCGAACCCTAGAATGCATGGTTGGTAGATAAGTCTGCGCGTGGTCGAAGCAAATAAGTCAGACCACATAGGTACCTATTATGTATAACCTGCGCACATAAACAACGATCTAAATAATATTGATAACTCAAATTTAAAAAATATAAAACCCCCGAGCCAGTCATACCCCTCATCAACTTAAGTAGAACTAGAGCTAATCATCTTAAAAATATAATAGTTACCTTAACATATACTTTCAATATCATTGAAGTAACACTGTACCAAATTTTTTTTTTGATAGGACAAATGGAAGGTGGTTAGATCCTCTCATACATTATTCAAGAGCTGATCATCTTCAAACAGCTGATCAGGTAATGGTTACCTTACCATATACTTTCTATATCATAGATGTAACATGGTACCAAATTTTAAATCGATCGGACATAAGGAAGCTAGTTAGATCCTTTCATGCATTATGCAAGAGCTGATCATCTTCAAACGGCAGATCAGGTCATGGTTACCTTACCAAATACTTTCTTATCATAGATGTAACATGGTACCAAATTTCAACTCGATCGGACATAAGGAAACTAGTTAGATCCTCTTATCCATTATTCAAGAGCTGATCATCTTCAAACGGTAGATCAGGTCATGGTTACCTTACCAAATACTTTCTATATCATAGATGTAACATGGTACCAAATTTCAACTCGATCGGACATAAGGAAACTAGTTAGATCCTCTCATCCATTATTCAAGAGCAGTGTTGCCAAGTCTAGCCGGACGCAAGTCACCAAAGGTTTTACGAAAGGCGAACCCTAGAATGCATGGTTGGTAGATAAGTCTGCGCGTGGTCGAAGCAAATAAGTCAGACCACATAGGTACCTATTATGTATAACCTGCGCACATAAACAACGATCTAAATAATATTGATAACTCAAATTTAAAAAATATAAAACCCCCGAGCCAGTCATACCCCTCATCAACTTAAGTAGAACTAGAGCTAATCATCTTAAAAATATAATAGTTACCTTAACATATACTTTCAATATCATTGAAGTAACACTGTACCAAATTTTTTTATTGATAGGACAAATGGAAGGTGGTTAGATCCTCTCATACATTATTCAAGAGCTGATCATCTTCAAACAGCTGATCAGGTAATGGTTACCTTACCATATACTTTCTATATCATAGATGTAACATGGTACCAAATTTTAAATCGATCGGACTTAAGGAAGCTAGTTAGATCCTTTCATGCATTATGCAAGAGCTGATCATCTTCAAACGGCAGATCAGGTCATGGTTACCTTACCAAATACTTTCTTATCATAGATGTAACATGGTACCAAATTTCAACTCGATCGGACATAAGGAAGCTAGTTAGATCCTCTTATCCATTATTCAAGAGCTGATCATCTTCAAACCGCTGATCAGATCTTCATCAGACATGGCTAAGAACACTCGGCCTGAAATTATCTATGATACAAAAAAAACTAAACGAAAATCGGTTCAGCCGTTTGGGGTCTACGACGCCACAGACAGATACACCGACAGACAGATACACACGTTAAAATTATAACACCCCTCTCTGAATTTTTCGTTAGGGGGTTAAAAAGGCGGCCGTTGTATGACTCTCTTCCAGGATATAGCCAATGCATTTGCGAAACATTTCACTGTTCCGCCTCCCCCTCTAGCTGCTGAAATGTCCAGCACTGAGTGCTCGTCGCAACAAAATGACGAAGATGGTACGATTCATTTTGACGAGAACGTGACGTTCTCTGCGCATGATATCTTTTTAGCCGTCCAAAAAATGACGAGAGGCAAATCGCCGGGATTCGATGGCCTCAGTGTAGAGCATATCCAGCACGCGGGTGGGGAAATATTTGGAATGATGTCCACGTTATTTACTTTATGTTTTAATTTTGGCTATATACCTGATAATATGATGAAAACTGTTGTTGTTCCGGTGCCTAAGAACAGGACTGGTGACTTATCTTCTCTTGCAGGCTATAGGCCTATTTCGCTTGGTACGGTACTGGGTAAGTGTTTGAGAGGGTGCTGCAGCCCAAATTGGCCTCTAACCTAGATATTGATGAAGCGCAATTTGGTTTTCGTCCAGGACTCTCAACAGACTCAGCTATTTTTAGCCTTAAAAATACAGTAAAGTACTACACTGACCGTGCAACGTCAGTGTATGCCTGTTTTCTTGACCTCAGTCGCGCTTTTGACCTTGTAAATTACAAACTACTTTGGTCAAAACTGAGAGCGACTGGGGTCCAGCCGAAGGTTGTGGGTTTGTTGAGATACTGGTATGAGAACCAAAGGAATAATGTTAGATGGGGCGCAACCCTATCTAATGACTATAGATTAGATTGTGGTGTGCGTCAGGGAGGGCTGACGTCTCCGGATCTCTTTAACTTGTACATCAATGGCTTGATTGAGGAGCTGAGAAGTACTGGTATCGGGTGCCACGTGGGTGGCATTAGTGTTAACAATTTAACTTATGCTGATGATATGGTGCTTCTCAGTCCCTCAATCAGAGGCCTGAGGCGACTGCTTGAGATATGTGAGCGCTATGCTGGTGCCCACGGTCTCAAATACAACAGCAAGAAGACAGAGATGTTGGTGTTCAGATCTGGGAGGGGCCCGGAGACGGTGCCTGAAGTGTTGCTGGACAGAGTGCCGGTGAGGGTTGTAGCGAGCTTTAAATACCTGGGCCATATCCTCACTGAGAGGCTTGGTGACGATGAAGATATTGAGCGTGAACGTCGGGCGCTGTCGGTGCGGTGTAACATGCTGGCGCGGCGGTTTGCACGTTGTACTGCAGATGTTAAAATCACGCTTTTTAAAGCATTCTGCCAGAGCTTCTACACAAGTCAGCTCTGGTGTCAATACACAAAGCGTTCTTATAATACGCTGAGAGTGCAGTACAACGATGCATTCCGTATCTTAATGAGATTTCCGCGGTTTTGTAGCGCTTCTGGTATGTTCGCCGACGCGAGGGTGCCCGACTTTCACCCTGTCATCAGAGCCCGCATCGCCTCTTTCTGGGGAAGGATCAACGACTCCAAAAACGGAATCATTAGAGCCGTAGCAGACTTTGCAGCCGGTCCTGTGATTAGGCACTGGTCAACTGTTCATCGAACTGCTAATGTTAGGTAGCTACATTATGACTAAGGTATTTACCCTATTAATTTTAGTTAATTTTGTCTTATTTTATATTTTTATATTATTACTTTTATTTTATTTCTGTTTATTTTTTTTGTACTATGGGTGTAATAAGTGCCTGAAATAAAAGATTATTTATTTTATTTATTTATTTATTTAACTCTTCCCTCATACTAATATACTCGCTCGTGATAGCATGCGTTCGGCCGCCATTATCAAATCGTTTCTTTATGTGCGCGGCTTATAGCAATTTGTCATAATGGTGTGTGAAGTACACCTCCGTATTCAGTAGGGCCCCAATCACGTGCAAACCTATTTGGTTCTCAAGCTTTTAGAGACAATATCATATTTTCAATCAATCTTGCTTAGAATTTTTAAGGCTCTGTTGGTTCTTTCAGGTTCAAAATCTAAGGAATATACTGCTTGTTGCCTGTTGAATAAAATGGCCACTAACAGTCTCAAAAGCGTATATTTCTAAGATCATTATCTAAAAAGCTTAAAAATTCTAAGCAAGATTAACTAGGGCATCATTGACGCATAGTTATGATTTCGTCCATGGTAAGTAAGTAGATAGCAGTGGGCTCTTACAGGCTGATGATGATGATGATGAAGTACGTAGATATTAAAAACGCAGCCGATGGCCCGTTAAAGTTGTGTTGCTCTATTAAGCCTGGCATAAGTTAGGTTAGACGGACGGACTGCTTCGCAGCAACCGGCGCTGTTCATTATTATGATATAACTAGTCGACCCAGCGAACTTCGCACCGCCTAACCTTTTACTATTTTGTGCATTTATTATACTTAAAATAAATAGAAAATAGAAAAAGTTTATTGCCAAACAGTGACACATTATTACAAAAATATACAAAAAGGTAAACAAAAAACAATAAACAGTAACAATATGCCACTATAGCAAAGGGCACTGTCTCAGCATTTGCTATGGGTTTGAGCCCAAAGCGCTGGTTTTCAGTCAGTGCCGGTAGAGTTCACGAGCGTCCATGGAGTGCCTTACCAAATTATGTACAGGAAAATAAAATTTATCTCATAATGTACAGTTACGAAACCACACAATAAACAAACATAATCAAGCCCAAATAATAAAAATAAGCAACATAAAAAATACAAAAAGCCAAAATAAATAAAACAGTATTAAAAAAAGGGTATATTTCCGAGACAGCGACTTCCGGAGTCATATCAGAAGTAAAGTCAAGTCAAGTAGAGTCATGGAATGATAGTTTAAAGGAGAGGAAAGCACAAAAAAACCATGGGTAGCGGCGAGGACAATTTCAAGAGTAGGGTTTTGTCTGCAGATTAAGCAGGTAAACCCTGAGCTTACGCCCAAAGGTGTATCGACTTGTCGCTTCACGGATTGGGGGAGGAATATCATTCCAGCACTTGGACGCCGCAAATCTGAAACTTCCACGAAAAGTCACTGTGCGATGTTCCGGGATAAGAGCTCTGCCTTTAAGCACTTGACGCGCTCTAGATGACCATTTAATCTTTTTATGAAGGTACGACGGCATTCTGGTGCGTTTAACACCGAACATGAGTGTGGCAAGGTGAAGCTGTCGTCGGGATTCCATTTTAAGTAGATTTGCGTCGTTCAAATACGGTGTGATATGGGATCTAGGAGGGACTTTAAAGCAAAAGCGTGCGCATGCGTTTTGAACACGCTGTATTAACCTTTTTGTTCTGCCAAGGATACACACACCATAGACGACATCACAGTAGTTCAATCTAGATAGTACAAGAGATTCACAAAGACTGACACGCAAATCAGTTCTTAGGTAATCCCGTATACTATAAAGAAGCTTGAGGCGGTAAAAACAATTACTGACTATGCTGACAATATGATTCTCGAAATGCAGTTCTCCGTCCATTAGCAGACCGAGATTTTTAGCTTCTACCACCCGCTCTACTGGTTCGCCCATAATTGATATATCATTGACAGCAAGGGCTTGCACCGTATTATGGATTTGATTTTTTGTTCCCAGCACCATGTACTTAGATTTGGTAGGATTCAGTACCAGGCAGTTTTTTCTCGACCAAAGCCTTATGTTATCTAAGCTTTGTTTAAAGATTGGACTGCTGAAGAAGCATTAACCGGTTTAGTCGAAAAGTAAAGTTGGACGTTATCGGCATATAGGTGATATTTGCATTCATTTATATGTCTAGTTATGTCGGCGCTGTAGAGAATGAACAGAAGTGGACCTAGGATTGAACCTTGTGGTACACCCCTGACTAGGTACCGGGTAGAGGACATTTATATGGTTCCATTTTGTTTCAGGAGACTAACAACTTGCGAACAACCAGACAGTTAGTTACCAAACCATTTAACTGTAGAACAATCGAATCCATAGTACGACATCTTAGATAACAAGAGAGGAATTCTCTAACAATCGAAGGCCCTGGAGAAATCCAATAACACCAGAATTGTACTCTCACCACCATCCAACGCAGAAAGTACATTATCGACCACATCCAACAAGTCAACTTATAAACCTTCTTCTTGAATTACTATGTCTACGACTTTATTTTATACTATGTATTGATTATTAAATTATTTTGCCAGTTGTTTCATTTTTCTTTTGATTAAGATACCCTCATGAATGTCAAAAAAAAAAATTTAAGGCCGATGGACCACTTAATCCCCGTTATGCAGAAAACAGCCACCTCGAAAAAGTTAGTTTTGAGATACAACGCTTTAAAGATTGGGATTACGATTGTTTCCAAACTATTCAAAAATTATGAATTCTAATGATGGCACTTGAAAGATATGATTATTTTCGACTGGAAAACCACGTCAAACTGTAAATATAATAGTTTTAAGTTTATAAATAATGGGGTCAAAGATGTGGTCTCTTTCGACATTTGTAGGTACATAGCAAAATTTTATTTTAGCAGAAAGAGACTATAGTTTTGGTCGCTTTCTGTAATATATGGAGTTTTATAAATTCGTATTTTGCAAAATGCAACTAAGTAAGTAGATGGTCTTTGTACGGAAAATTCGTTTTTCAAAAAGTTTAAAGATAAATTACCTGAGTTTTAGTAATCAATCGCTTCTTAATAAAAAAAATTGTGTCGAAACTATATATTAAAAAAACTGCATAAGTCATCATCATCATCATTTCAGCCAAAAAACGTCCACTGCTAGACATAGGCCTCCCCCATAAGTTGCTACAACGACTGGTCTTGCTTGATCGCCCCTCTTCCTGTGTACTGCCGCAGCTCTCACCAGGTCGTCTGGCCACCTTGAGACGGGAGGTCTACCTAATCTGCGTAACTAGAGACCCTAGCGACCATCCTGTTCTTCGAGCTATGTTCAACTTCAGTTTCACAATTCTATGGGCTATGTCGGTCACTTTAGTTCTTCTGCAGATCTCATCATTTCTGATCCGATCACGCAGGAAATCCTAGAGCTTCTCGAACGCTGCCCATTCGAGCTTGATTAGACGATCGTCTTCTTTCTCGAAGTTTTATTGACCTAGTTGGACAGTTTTTCACAGATATTCGTCAACAACTTCGAGATTTTTTTAGAATTGGTCTAAAATATGTGCTGAACATGATTTTAGCTTTGTTCATGTTCATTCTAAGTCCAACTCGATCGGATCGGAGGCTCTACTGAGGTCATCTAGCGTTGCACGCTGATGATTATGATCTTCCGCTGTCTGAAGAAACACTACTATATCGCCTACAAATCGAGGGTGAGTGATGTACTCGCTGTTTATGTTGATGTCAAGTTGGGATGAACTACCATGATGAACGTTTATAGTTTTGAAAACATCCATTGAGCGCATCGGTGGCCAGTTTTGGGGATTGAAATCCCCCTGTCTGTCTCCCCGCTGCAGTCGAACATTCTTTGAGCTCTGATCCTGTGTAGTCGAACTGACATAGTGGCGTTTTTGTTCATACAAACACTTCAACACTTCGATAAACCGATAGTCAACTTGGCACCGCTGGAGAGATTGCAGTATTGCATAGGTCTCATCAAATCAAATACTTTCTTATAGTATAATGCTTAGCAAAGAGGCAGGTTATACTCCTCCGTCTTCTGCCTTGTCGGAATCCGGCTTGTTTGGGGGACTGCCTGCAAATCGTCTTGCACGTGAGACGATTCGTGATGACTCTCGAGAACAGTTTATAAACATGGCTCAAAAGTGTGATAGGACTTTAGTTCTTACGGAGGGTTTTATTGTCCTTTTTGAAGAACAGTACTACCACGATTCAGTAACACGTTTTAGGCGTTATCCCGTTGCTGGTAACAGAATTAAACAATTTCTTTAGAAGATCAGCTGTGATTTCATCACCTTGGAGCCTTGTTGTTCTTAAAAGCTGTTTAAGAGCCATACTAATCTCATACAGGCTGAGGTACAGGATCTCCTTGACATAGTGTCAGTTCAATCTAGCTCTCGGGATTTCAGCTTGACTGTTGCCGATAGGTTCACGTTTTGACGTATATACCTACATAACTATTTAGGTACTAATAAACTTCCACGCGTATCCATTTATCATGCATCCTGAAGAACACAGCACTAGAGAACTGCTTTTTACATATTATATTCAAAATAAATGGTCTGTTTTAGCAAATCGTGTTAAAGTTCACCAAAGAAAACGTATTCATATGTAACAAAAGACCATCAGTTCTAAAAAATCTGCATAAATAAAAGATTGAGAAAGTATATTTTGCCACGGGCAGTGGTCGCTTTCTGCAAAACTCAACAAATTTAAACACTATAGTGGACCTATTTATGCAAAAGCAGCCAACTGGATAGTCGTTTTCTGCACTGCAGAAATTAAAAAGCCAAATTTATTTTATGTTTGTAGACCATCAAGGGATCGATTGGTCTCATTGCCAATTATTGAGTTGGTCTCATTCTACAAAATGTATATCTTCATAACTATAAAAGATACAGTAACGCATGTTTTTGCAACAGACAGATAATACGGAATCTTATGAATGTCAATATAAAACTCATTTTCGCAATTCGCAAAAATGGGGTTTGGTCTCTTTCTGCTAAACTAAGGCCGTGCACCCCCCGCGCATTGCCCTCCACCCCCTGACTCGTCTGGCACCATGTAAGCCACCGTAGGTCATTGATCTGATGCTACACATCGTTTTTAGATTTTTTTTACAAAAACTTTCGAGTAGGTACCTCAAGTGAGCACGGTTCATTATTTATCTATTTTGTTTTCAAGAATCAGTCTTATGAATACCTAGGTACCGTGGGTAAAATTTTCCTCCACGATAAAAAAATAACCGTATTACAGGCTAAAGATTTTATAGAGGTAGGTTTTTTGCTCCTAAATTAAGGCAATTTCAGAATTTAAAATACGGCAACCCACCCAAAACTTGACTGGAAGGGGAAGGAACAATTAAAATGAAAAGATTATAAGAAATAAATTTATTAATTCTCTTTGCCTCTCTCCTCTTGCTGTTGTGTTGTGTTGATTCAATTGAAGCTTAGCGTAGTACTCTGGTTATTCAGTTTCTCTATTTTCTCCTGTCCTTGTGCACGCAGGAGAGCAAGCAGTAAGCATTGGGTCCAATCTCTATTTGGTCTGTGAAGCTGGAGCAAGGTGCGGCGTGGAGGTAACGCGCAGAAGATATGATGGATATGGCGGACACCTGCCGCACGTGCACCAGCCACGGTGCGCCGCTGCTTAGCCTTCACGAACCCTGCCCAAAACACCTTGATGACAACCACCTCCTCGGATTACAGCTGGCTGAGGTTCTCATGGAGTGCACCACCACACAGGTACAGAACAAGACCTACTGTTGCATACAACAACATCAACCATTGACATCATTAGGAAGCTCTGCTTATGTGTCAGCCTAAATTGTATTAAAGAAGAAGAGCATCCAGTGCTGACCACAAACGGAGCTTACTTTGGACGGCTGTGTGACATTGGTGGTGGCAACATACAGAGTCTAAAGAGACACAATTGTATGTGCTGCCGCCCTGTGATATAGTGGCGACATTTATAAGGGATAGGAGAGCACTTGTTCCAATATTGCTTGTAGAGTGTGTGTGTAGACCCGGTTTTCATCACTGTCTTGAGCAAGATATGAGCAGTAGATATCCACTGTAATTGTTAAAGGCAATTTAAATCCAAAACCACTGTTTTGCATATAATGGTTAATTAAAGGTCTTTTTTTAACCCTAAATGCCATTCGCCAGCGTAGTTTTCCCATAAACTGCAAAATCCCAATTTTAACCAGTTCCCATGGGGGTTTCTGGTACCTTTTGTTTTATACTACTTCATTCTACTTTCATGTTTGTTTCTCAACAATTTCTCTAGTATTTAAGATTACTTTTTTGTAAAACTTTATCGGCTCTCTAGGTCTATTTGTTAGTTTATTTTGGTTTTCCCGTTTCTTACCATATGACTGTATGTTGCCAAAATAAAATAAATAAAAATAAAAATAGTCTCCCTGAACAATATTTCAATAAAATCATCAGTAATTTTGGTGTGAAAGTGAGACAGACAAACAGATTTACTTGCAAATTTATAATATTTGTATAGATGTTCATATTATATTCAAAGACTAGAGGCTGTCCCGCAGTTTTTCCCGCGCAGATTTCTCATAAAAACAAAAATCCCGTTTTTTCCCGTTCCCGTGGGAATTTCGGGAAATCGCTTCTTAGTGCTCACCTACACCCCCCAAGGCACCCACGTGCCAATTTTCAGCTTTCTACGCCCAGTAGTTTCGGCTCTGCGTTGACTGTCAGTCAGTCAGTCAGTCAGT